>CM040246.1:28385654-28506994 GCA_022545495.1 Chrysanthemum lavandulifolium
ATTATAGGTGCTATGGCATACGTATCATGTTAAACTACCTATGGGCGCTTGCGCATTTGTTCTTGAGTCAATTGACCCAGTTCAAGTCCCATCCTTGGCATTTGCTTCATATAGGTACCCACCTCATGAAAACCTATGGGCACACTGGAGACTTTGTGGAATAAGAGCTCGGGGTCCGATTCTTGGCTCGTGCTCACTCCAATTGGTGCCCACTAGGCCGGGAGAGTTCTTAGGACTATTCTTTGTGGAATTGGACAATGGTGGTGCCAAAAGGCACCGGGGTCAGTGTTCCCGCCAATCTACACCTTTTGTGGAATCATGTTAAACTACCAATTATAGGTGCTATGATATCGTATCATGTTAAGCGACCAAGTATAGGTGCATTGGTATCGTATCATGTTAAGCGACCAATTATAGGTGCTATGGTATCGTATCATGTTAAGCGACCAAGTATAGGTGCATTGGTATCGTATCATGTTAAGCGACCAAGTATAGGTGCTATGGTATCGTATCATGTTAAGCGACCAAGTATAGGTGCATTGGTATACGTATCATGTTAAGCGACCAATTATAGGTGTTATGGTATCGTATCATGTTAAACTACCAATTATAGGTGCTATGGTATACGTATCATGTTAAGCGACCAAGTATAGGTGCATTGGTATACGTGTCATGTTAAACGACCAATTATAGGTGCTATGGTATACGTATCATGTTAAGCGACCAAGTATAGGTGCATTGGTATCGTATCATGTTAAACGACCAATTATAGGTGCTATGGTATCGTATCATGTTAAACTACCAATTATAGGTGCTATGGTATACGTGTCATGTTAAGCGACCAAGTATAGGTGCATTGGTATCGTATCATGTTAAACGACCAATTATAGGTGCTATGGTATCGTATCATGTTAAACGACCAAGTATATGTGCTATGGTATAATGTATCATGTTAAACGACCAAGTATAGGTGCATTGGTATCATATCATGTTAAACGACCAATTATAGGTGCTATGGTATCGTATCATGTTAAGCGACCAAGTATATGTGCTATGGTATCGTATCATGTTAAACGACCAATTATAGGTGCTATGGTATACGTGTCGGGTTAAGCGACCAAGTATAGGTGCATTGGTATCGTGTCATGTTAAGCGACCAAGTATAGGTGCTATGGTATCGTATCATGTTAAACGACCAAGTATAGGTGCATTGGTATATGTATCATGTTAAGCGACCAAGTATAGGTGCTATGGTATCGTATCATGTTAAGCGACAAAGTATAGGTGCATTGGTATCGTGTCATGTTAAGCGACCAAGTATAGATGCATTGGTATCGTATCATGCAAAACGACCAAGTATAGGTGCATTGGTATCGTATCATGTTAAACGATCAAGTATATGTGCATTGGTATCGTATTATTATTATTATTATTATTATTATTATTATTATTATTTTTTAATTTTTATTATTATTTTTTTAAACCAACACTTTTATTAAAAACTCAAGGGATTTACAAAAATTAGTGGGGAGAGAAACCAACTGGGCCCCACACCTCTAACAATATAAAACCAATCCTATTAAAAATATGAACATGCATGACGCGCTCAATGTCTTGAGTCATAGAGAATCGTCGAATGCGCTTTAGTAAGGTTACTTCATCCTTCTCAAGTTCGCCAAAAAGAAAAGAAAGGGAGAAACCCATATCCATTATTATTATTATTACTATTAATATTATTATTATTACTATTATTATTATTATTATTATTATTATTATTATTATTACTATTACATAGGTCCAAATTGTTGAAGTTGTCTCTGGTCTCAACTTCCCACCAAAAATGTGTGAAGAATTCCCACAAAAACATGGCGCCAAGAATTCCCACAAAAAAATGGAGCCAAAACTTCCCACCAAAAGCTACGGATCTACTCTATATATCACATAAAGAAAACATGAGATCTTATCCCACCAAAGCTACGGATCTTATCCTCAAAACCACTCAACCTCACAACCTCTTATCTTCACACAAATTTCAAAACACGAGATGGAGCCATTTAATCCTTTTATGTGTTCTTGTGGAGCGGAAATATAAGATTAAGAACATCACATAGAATATTCGGTTGACGACAATATTATGCATGTCTCTGTCAAAAGTGAACAATCATACATTTCTTATTTATGTAAATATACAAATAATTGGGTTGTAATCTCTTATAATTTTCTTATTATGTAACCCGGAAAAGATGATAATGGGTGCGGATATTTTATGTGGAAGGATGCATTTGGCGAGTACTTAAGAACAATCTCTTCTCAAGGTTATAGATGCACTGTGAGTGCTCGAAATGCCATGAAAATGATCTTAGGATAAACTTCTTTGGAATCACAAAACATGTGCTAGAGACAAGTAAGGTTGCTAGAGGCCAAACTTGAAATGGCAAGGATTCCTGACGACCACGCATGTCAGTCGGATGCATTACTTCGTGAGCTGTTAGGTGACATGGAAAATCTGCGTATGTAGTAGTAGTAGTTGTTGTTGTTCTTGTAGTTGTTCTTGTAGTTGTTCTTGTAGTAGTTATTGTTGTTGTTGTTGTTGTTGTTGTTGTTGTTGATGTTGTTGATGTTGTTGTTGTTGTTGTTTATCAAAGTAGTAGTTGTTTAATAACGCTACACGCGTCGTTCGGGGTCAAAGGAACTTCCTTTTCTTCGAGCAAGTTTTATAACACCCTAGGCAGTAAACCTAATCGTTGTAGTGTAGTATTAAGGTAAGCCACGGGTATTGATATCGTTCTCTAGGGGAATAGGAATGCTAGTGAGAAGTTACTACGCTAAGGTTGGGGTTGAGGAAGATTATTTTTTTTTATCTTTTTATGTTTTTAGGAATTAGAAAGGTCACGAATCTCGGGGTTTGGATTTGGGGTTGGTATTTCTACCGATTACTCTACTTATCTAATTATCTAATCTAAGGTGTATGTAGTCTATGTCTAATTATTGTGTGCTCGTATGATAGTTTAAAGATGTGTTTACTTAGGTTTTATTACTCATTAATTATCTCCTATTGATGGTTGAATTGTCACGTCCTTATTCTTAATCGCGTTGTGTGTCTAAAGTCGTAGGGTGTCGTTTGTCCCAACTCTTTGAAACTACCAAAGGGTCTCGTCTACAAAATTTCTAGGAATTATAAACTCTAACTCTAAGGTACTCTTTGGATGGTTTAGCCTACAACTACTCTAGGTGTTATAGCCTAAGGTTCATAAAGATTAATCAAGCATTAACTACACAACGAATGACCTATCGCATTACTAGATCATTAACAATTAAGATAAGAGACAACCAATCAATATTCAATAATTAAGTTTCATATTCCTAGCAAACACACAAGTAAATTAGCCGGACATGGAGAACATGCAAGCATACACAAGTAATTGAAGACATAATTGAATTAATGAAGTAAAACACTTATCTTGATGTAAGATAGGGTTTGGAACCCTAAAATCTTGTACAAAGACAGCCTTGGTTCGGTTTAGGTTTTTACTCCAAAAGACTACACACTAAAAGCGAAAATTCGGATTCTATATATAAGATTACAATCGCGACAGCGTCCTTTGATTTGTGGCCCGTGGTATCGCCGTCGTTAGGGTTTCGTCTTGGCGCGTTAGTCTTGCGGCGGCGTCACCTTATGCTTGTGACGCCGTCCCTTGATCTCGGCGGCCGTGCGGATCAAATCTAGGCGTCGAGTTGCAGCGACCTACTCTTTTAAAGCGACACCGTCGTTGAAAATAAGCAATTTGGCTCTTGGTAGTCACAAAAGTGATCGACGGCGTCGCAAATAACACCGGCCGTCCCTTGTATTTCGATGATGGCTTGTGTCTCGATTCTTGACTTTGGCCATTTTCTTCAGTATATCCGCCTTTTCGTCCAAATAAGTGCCATTCCGACAATTTGCCTTCAGAGATCTAAAAGTGAAAAGGAGCGATATTAAGTAATAACGGATACAAAAGTGATCAAATAAGGGCTTAAACGATGTCACAATTCTCAAATTTCCGGTCATTTCTTAAACTCCATATTCATCATATTAGTTCATGCATGATTTTTCATTTCACGATAAACGCGTAAATTTCATATTAAATAAACGTTATCGCGTGAGTTATTATTTTGAGCATTTAATCCGTTACTTTCAAAAATGATCCCGACATATTTTTAAACTTACATTTAGTTTATAAAAACTATATTTTGACTTTACCTAGTGTTTTAAATTTATTTTGTATATAAATCGTTGAATTTATATTATTACGACGTTTTTCTTAAAAACTGCACGATAATTATTTTATCACTCAAATCTTTCAAGGAATGTATTTTTACAATTTTTATGATCTCATTATACTCTACTTTGAACTATTAAAAATTATTTTAGTCCATACTACTCTAAATTCACAACTATGTACAAGTTACAACAATTTTTATTAACTACACATTTCACTTACACTTTTTAAACATTTATATACTTATAAAAGAAAAAAAAAATGAATTTGGGAGATACATCCCCCCCAAAACCGGTTCAAGGGGGGGAGGGTAGCATTAATTGTTGGTAGTGTTTTTCTTTGATAGTATATATATATACTCAAACTTCACATCAAATTCATTCATTCATTTCATTCCAATAATTTCAAGTTAATAAAAGTCCTCTATTCTCTCTTGTTCATCCTCCATAACCGGTCCATCATAGTGTGTACAAAGGGATCATCAAATTTTTCTCAAGTTCAAGTATTCACAATCTAGATCACACTTTTATTAAGGTTTTGAAATAAAAACCTAGGGTGTTTAGGCTAAACCTTGTTCCTTGCACCTCATCATATTAACTTGTAAGCATATCATTTATATTTTTCATATCTCCTTTTCATTTCATAAGTATCTCTTCATTTTTGGAGCAAGCATGCATGATTTGTGTTGTTTATACCATTTTTACATGATTTTAGATATATATATATATAAGGTCATCCTATAATTATCCCTTGGTATACTTTGGTCTTGATGATGTTTAGGAACCCATGACACCCTAAGAAGGTGTATGGTAGGATTAGATTAGCTTTGGAGTTGATTTGAAGGGATTAGAATAGGTTTGAGTGCGAGAAAACTATTTTCGATAAGTATAAAATGTGTTCTGTCCTTGTTTTGATTTTCTGGAAAATCCGACAGTAAAGCACGACTTTTGGCCTTGATATTTAGAAAATATACTTTAAAAGCGAATCCGTGGCAGCGAGCGGATTAAAGCGGAGTTATAACGAAGAAGTTATGAATTTTCAAGTTGATGACGAAATATATATTTTTCGAAAAATTTGACATACTATTTTTACTTTATTCGAGTCAAAAGCAGCTTTAAGCTTTACAAATTATTTCGACTTATCAAAAATATATTAGTATACTTTGATACGAAGCTAAGGACGTATTATACGTGAAAGCGGTTTGAAGCGACAAAGATATGCGTTTTACAAAATTGCCGTAACTATTATTTTACGAAAAACTATATTATTTTTACGAGACAAGTGTTACGGTAACTAAAAGCGACCATGTTGAAGGCTGTTTTTAACTATGATGTGGAACTTTTGTAACGAGATGTATTCTAATAAAATCGAGATCACCAAGCATATTTTTCAAAACGACCAACCGTTTGTATAGCGGAGTTGTAATAAAATATTTATGGATGCTTAAACTTGGCCGAAACTCATTTTTAAACAACATTTTAGACAAAATCACCATCTTTAACCCTTATTATCTTTATGTTCGAGACCTTTATGACGAAAACACATGAACTGAAACTTCTAGATTTCGATACAAACTTTCCAAAACCGTCGATTTCGTTTCCTAACGTTCGACGTACACCATTTTACGACTAGTTTTTGAAGCTATTTTGTCACTTTCATGAAAATTCCGGCGACATTGTTTCTGACGAAAAGTGAAAATTTCACCATAAATCATTAAGAAACTATTGTGGGATGACATTTTGGCGTAAATACTTGTAAAGTGATTTTTGAAGGTCAAGGCGTCAACGAGGTATTTTTTTCGAAAAAGTATTATTTTTTCAAACTCGCAAATGGTATAAATAACATACGAAATGCATGCATAACATTACATTGCAACTCATTACATATCATATCATTCATAATAGGTCAGTTTCGAGATTCACGCTACATTTCGGTGTAACCACTTTTGTCATCGCATCTAATCATCAAGTGAGTAATCACATCCCCTTTTTACCGTTTTACTATATTTTGGGGCTGAATGCATGAATCATACTTGAATTAAATTGAATCTTACTTTTGTGAACTCGAAACAAATCCTTGAACTTAATTATGAAATAGTGCCTTACTTGAATTTATTGGACCGTACATGTTATGACCTTGTCCCAAAGTCTCCCATGTTCGAGCATCACTATAAAGTCTCCCATGTTCGAACATCACTATAAAGTCTCCCATGTTCGAACATCACTATAAAGTCTCCCATGTTCGAACATCACTATAAAGTCTCCCATGTTCGGATCATCACTATAAAGTCTCCCATGTTCGAGCATCACTATATAGACTCCTATGTTCGGAGTATATCTTTGGGAAGAGGCACCAAGTATATCTTTGGGAAGAGGCACCCAATATATCTTTGGGAAGAGGCACCCATATCTTTGGGAAGAGGCACCCAAGTATATCTTTGGGAAGAGGCACCCAACATAACTTTGGGTAGTGGCACCCACTTAATTTGGTTTCATCGGTAGCATTCTGAATTATTATATTCGTGGTAGTCTTATATTATGAACTATTATGACCGCTTATACTTGACTATTATACATACTACTTTTGGCGTTGGGTTGTGAACACACAGTTGCAAGTTTTGTATGGGCGGAACTTGGGCCGAGTGGATTTACAATGCCTTTGCTTTATGGACCATTTTCGTCGAATGAAAGCTTTGAATATTTTCTTCGAGTTTTCTTATTTTGCTAAGCGTGTTTACTCACCAACTATTTTCATAGTTGACCCGTTTTTCTCTCATGCATTTCAGGTGATCGTTAGTAAGCTTTTTCTACCAAGTCTTGCATAATGAAGTTTTCACTTGTCACTACAAATCATTATGTAATAGAACGCAATATTTTGGGGAACTAAACTTGTAATATATTTGCCGTAATGGCTAAAAGCTGTTATTGTAATGGAGTACTCTTTCTTTAAATATTAATGTTGGTATGTTCTATTATCTTGTGCTTATGTTCCCTTCCGTTACACCTCGTGTTTCCGCCTCCGGCGAGGGTGTGACAAACGACCCCTCAAAAAGGTACATTTTAAAACCTTATCAAATATCCCTACACTTGGTATTTGCTTGTCCTCAAGCAAATGTGCTTTTAGTCAATTAATTTATAAGTTAGGGGTCATGAAGCATTGGTTTAAAACAATCCACAACACATATAAGCCCCGCAAAAGTCATAACAAGTACGGAAATTACATACTAGCACCTCACATGGGGTGTTTGGATACTCACATCTCTCGGGTATATATGAAATATAACAAATTGGAAATGGAAGATAAACACTCATTAACCGGTCCTAGTACATAGATTACCATAGACTTGAGACTAGATCAAACCTCCATAGCTTTGGCGTAAGCACCTAGGAAAGACTATCAAAGAGGTCTTTAAAGGGTTGTAATGTTAGGCTTACGGTAGGGAAACAAAGGGTTTGGTGGGATAGGCTATTTAGTGGTGGCAATTCAAAATCTCTATGTTACAAGCATACGAAGAATGGCGTTGCTAAGCCAAGACTCGACACTCTAAACTCTAGATAAACTGAAACAAACAAACATAAATTTAAAGATAGATGTAGGATGGTAGCCCGTATGTTTTTTTTTTTTTTTTTTTTTTTTTTTTTAACACTCTATTTTTTTCTTTTCTCTTTTTCTATTTTTTTTTCGATTTTTTTTCATACACTTTTACTCTACCATCCTCTACGGTAACATCAAAATGATAGGGATTTATAGGCACATCCCTACACTTGAGTTTTTATTACTCTAACACTAATTTGACCCGAATTGAAAAGATCAAAACACTTGGAGTACATTATTACGCAAATAAAGGGAATTTGAATTTAACGTTCCCTTCCGTCATTTCATAAACTTTAACTTTTCCATGAGTCACAATCGTCCCAAAGCGTGTACAAAGGATATGACTCGACTTAGCAACTCATGCAAGCAACAAGATAATTGAACTAAGGGTTTAGGGTGATAACAATAATGCACTAAAAGTGAGTGCATACAAGGTAGGCTAAAGCGATTTGGGTGTACATTTGGGGTGGGGTGTAAACAATGCTCTTCATTGATATTCGGAAAACCGAAACATCACGAGAATCGCGAAAAGGATAGGCTCGAGGGGTTAACTAGGGTATCGTGTACTAAAGATGAGTACAACGCAAAGGTGTGGGGAATTACTCAACCGATGCGAAGAAGTAATTATATTATGGGTATCGAACAAGGGTTATCCTAATGCCTCTTATCATTTAGTTATTCCTAACTACACAAGTGTAGTCTTACTAGCGATCTCGGGATGCATCACAAAACAAGTTCTAGAATCTAATATACTACCAGTTCACACTCTAAGCATTAAAGGTGAATGCTTTAATTCCTACTAATCTAAGGGCGATCCTCACATTTTGGGTGGAATTTGGGTGGTAAAGGGTTTTTTTGTGCTAGTCATGCAACTTCCTATCCGTGAGACGCTTTTGTTAAGACCAATGGCCCACTCCTATATGTCATAAAAATTTAAATTTGGTGCCAAAATTACCCTAACAGACATTTTCTCATGGTTTATTACACAAATACAATTGAATGAAAGCAAATAATCAAGGATAAGCATAGTTTCAAAGTTCCGTTTATTTTCCTCCCTACATTTAAAGCGAACATTGTCCCCAATGTTCTCGAAGTATCAAAGTTATGATAATAGAAGGTAATTAAAAGCGAAAAACTAATACTCCACGATTAGCTCGGCGGATCCGTGTAAAGTGGTGGTTAAATCCTTTCCAAGAAGAATGTATGCGTAAAAGCTCCTTCCAACCTTATGTATCTTCTTCTTGATAAATAAAACATGCACACTTGAAGAAAACAAACGAAACCTTCGCGTAAAATCGGTGGTACTAATATATATAAGACTCTATTAAACTAAGATATAATGCTTGTGGAATGGATGTTTATAGAATTTACGGAAAATTAAGACCGGAAAATTCCAAAAATTCATAAGTAGCTCGAGAAAGCGAGAAAAAGTAATGTTGTGTTTAATCCTTCACAGACGCCATCGTTTGCGATCTGGCCGCCGTCGTTATCTGACAAAAGCGGTGCGATTTTCGGAAAATTTACATCTTTAGAATCTGGAAAAATTTACAAGAAACATCCATTATGACTCGATACAAGCATTTGACTCGAACAAACACACATATATATCTTTTAATTAATTACAATTCTCATGTTCACGTTTCTTTTGAAAACGTGTGTAATCCTCCTACACTTATCCTTTATGTAAAATACCTTTATATGCAATTAAGGCGAGGTTAAAAACAAAATAAAGCATTTTACAAATTTAAACATGAGAATCGCAATCAATAAAAGATATATGACACTAACAAGCAAACAATTAAGCATGGGTTGCCTCCCACGAAGCGCTTATCTTTATTTATGAGTCTTGTAGCTAGACTCGTAGTCGTGCCCCTACGTGACTTCATTACCGTCATCTCTTTCCTCATGACGGTCTCTATTGGGGAATTCCATGTTGTAAGAGTGCCCTATGATGCACCTTTCTAAGATGTCGTCCTCTCCCCAATTGGTTCTATATTTCGGTCCTAAGTTCAAGCAATACTTATAGAATCCGAAAATCTTAGCCATAACATAATCTACTCCTTTTTCCTTATCCTCATTATTCCTATAATAGACCGATAGTTTAAGTTCCTTTTCATCATTGGAGAGTGATGAAAACTTCTCAATCTTAAACGGCATTTGGTAAGCTATATCATCGGTCTCATCCTTGAATCGCACTATTCCTAATGAGGGATAATAAGTCATCCCGGTGTTTTCTATGAAAGGTTTTCCTAGAATAACGTGGGACAAGCTAGGATCTATGGCCGTGCTAATATCATCCACAATTATGAAGTTCGTAGGAAACGTGAAACTACCTACATAAACGGGCAATCCTTTAATTCTACCAAGAAAATTGTACCTAACTCTAGGATTATCGGGGTCTTGCCTAGTTGGGATATGCCTCTTCATTACCCAATTATAGTAGGTGCTAGTCATTATGTTTATTGGTGATTTGCGGTCAATGTAGGCCTTCATACGAAAAGGTGTCCTATGCAACATGGTATGTTAAGATTCCAAGGGTTCCCAAACTTGATTCTAGGGCTTTTCTAACATACATGTGACGGAGGTCACGCGACTAAGTGAGGGTGGCGAGATAGCTCTTCTTCAGTAGGAAATTTATTGAAATAGTCATTGTCTACTTCATCTACTTCCTTGGTTGTTTCATTATCCTCAAGTATATGGTCCTCTTCGTCATTTGTTCTATTAGGTTTCACTAAGGCGATGGTATTGACGAATTGGACGTGTTTAGCTAACTTACTTGGGTCCTTAATCTACAACGGAAGGCTCGGAGTTGAGATAGCATTAACCTTCCTATCACTATTGGTCATGGCTTTCAAGAGGTTATCTATCTTCCTATCCATCTCGGCTTGTTGTTGGTTAAAATGGTCCAAGAGCTTAGCTATTTGAGCTTCTTGGGATGCGACTAGGTGTTGCAACTTCCCCTCAATGTTTTGTTGGTTAGGGCCATGAGATGGGGGCCATGAGAAATCATTGGAAGTGAATTCTTTGGTTTGCCCCCAATAAAAGTCGGGCTTGCCCTTCCAAGCTTCCCGGGTGTCATTGAAATTCCTAGGTCCGGGTGTTGTAGGGAATCTTCCTCCCGTTCCATTAATACGAGGATCGTAGTCAGCGGAAGCATGTTCGGGGAATCGGTGCAAGTGCGCGTGTTATGAGGATCACTACACGGCTCGCACGAGGAAGAAACTTTGTTCACATGGCGTGAAGACTTAGGATTTTCGTAGAACTCATTAGGAATTTAACTTGATCTTCTAGTTCGAGCATCCTACGGTCGGAAGGTTGTGAGTCAATGGGAGGCAAGGAGATTGCCTTAACGGTTTTGGGCAGCTCATGGGGTCATTCCAACTTCGTTGTCATAGAGCAAGGTCCTCTATTATACCCCATGATTCTTCCGCGGTGAGATCACTAAGTTTTCCACCGCCGCTTGGTCAATGGATCGCTTGGTGGGGAAGTTGACATGATCATAGAAAAGTTGTACTTGGAGCCAAAGATCAATGCCGTGATGAGGGACTTTATGAAGTAGGTCCTTGAATCGAGTCCATGCTTCGTAGAGAGATTCACCTTGACGTTGTTGGAACATCAAGATATCATTCCTAAGCTTAGTGGTTCTCCCTGGTGGGAAAAATTGAGCAAGGAAGCGAGAGGTGAGATCATCCCAACATGAGATGGAGCCGGCGGGAAGTCGCTCAAGCTAATTACTAGCTTGGTCCCGTAGAGAGGTGGAAGAGACGACATGCGCGTGGTCTCCCGAGTAGTAGCATCAAGGTCGATGGAATCGACAATTTTAAGAAATCCTTAAGATCTCGATTAGGATCTTGAACGAAGTCCATGGAATGCACATCCGTTTTGCACCAACCGGATGGTGTCGGATCGCAGGGCCGTAGTTTGGGCTTGATCGAAGCTCAATGGTGTTCCTATAGCCTAGGTGGCTTGGTCTCGAGTATTCACCAAGAGTACGGGCTCTTGGCGGGTCATTTGGTGGTGGGTTGATGAGTGGTGGTTGGTTATCACCTTCCATGATGAAAAGTTATGGGATTACGAACAAAGGTCACGAAGAGGGGATAGACTACGAGAAAGCTAAAATGAGAAAAATTTTACTTGATAGGAATCAAGCAAAGAAACCAAAACGAGGTGGACTACTAACTAGCTATTCTATTCCCGGCGTGGCGCCAAAACTTGATAACGCTACACGCGTGTTCGGGGTCAAAGGAACTTCCTTTTCTTGATCAAGTTTTATAACACCCAAGCGATGAACCTAATCGTTGTAGTGTAGTATTAGGGTAAGCCACGGGTATTGATATCGTTATCTAGGGAATAGGAATGCTAGTGAGAAGTTACTACGCTAAGGTTGGGGTTGAGGAAGATTATTTTTTTATCTTTTATGTTTTTAGGAATTAGAAAGGTACGAATCTCGGGGTTTGGATTTGGGGGTTGGTATTTCTACCGATTACTCTACTTATCTAATTATCTAATCAAAGGTGTATGTAGTCTATGTCTAATTATTGTGTGCTCGTATGATAGTTTAAAGATGTGTTTACTTAGGTTTTATTACTCCTTAATTATCTCCTATTGATGGTTGAATTGTCACGTCCTTATTCTTAATCGCGTTGTATGTCTAAAGTCGTAGGGTATGCGTTTGTCCCTAACTCTTTGAAACTACTAAAGGGTCTCGTCTACAAAATCTCTAGGAATTATAAACTCTAACTCTAAGGTACTCTTTGGATGGTTTAACCTACAACTACTCTAGGTGTTATAGTCTAAGGTTCACAAAGATTAATCAAGCATTAACTACACAACGAATGACCTATCGCATTACTAGATCATTAACAATTAAGATAAGAGACAACCAATCAATATTCAATAATTAAGTTTCATATTCCCTAAGCAAACACACAAGTAAATTAGTGGACATGGAGAACATGCAAGCATACACACAAGTAATTGAAGACATAATTGAATTAATGAAGTAAAACACTTATCTTGATGTAAGATAGGGTTTGGAACCCTAAAATCTTGTACAAGACGCCTTGGTTCGGTTTAGGTTTTACTCCAAAAGACTACACACTAAAGCGAAAAATTGGATTCTATATATAAGATTACAATCGCGACGGCGTCACCCTTTGATTTGTGGCGCGTCGGTCGCCGTCATTAGGGTTTCGTCTTGGCCACGTTAGTCTTGCGACGACGTCACCTTATGCTTGTGACGCCGTCCCTTGATCTCGACGCCGTGGATCAAATCTAGGCCGTGCGAGTTGCGACGACCTCTCTTTAAAGCTGACACCGCCACTTGAAAATAAGCAATTTGGCTCTTGAGTCGTCATTAAAGTGATCGCGACGGCGTCAAATAACACTGACGCCGTCCCTTGTATTTCATGGCTTGAGTGTCTCGATTCTTTACTTTGGCCATTTTCTTCGTCTATCCGCCTTTTCGTCCAAATAAGTGACATTCCACAATTTGCCTTCAAGAGACCTAAAAAGTGAAAAGGAACGATATTAAGTAATAACGGATACAAAAGTGATCAAATAAGGGCTTAAACGACCCCTCAAAAAGGTACATTTTAAAACCTTATCATTGTTCTTGTAGTTGTTGTTGATGTTGTTGTTGTTCTTGTAGTATGTATCTGTCAAGTATTTTTATAAATCAAAACACATGCTGGATTTGTAAAGTCGACCATGTTCTTAGTTAACCGGATTATGGTGTCCAAACACCCATTTTCCAATACTAAATTACATATGCTTAAAGAATGGCCAAGAAACAATATCACAATTAACAAACACGAATTAAGAACCATATTAAATCATCATAAATTTAATATTTTTGTTTTTCCCATAGCTATATATCTACTCTTGTTCGTCAAGTCTCATCAATAAATCCCAGCGTTGGATAACACGGAGATACAACCCAACCGCTCAAAATTCAAGTCTTCGTTTGTTTTGACCAAATATTTTGTAACGACAAACGATGGAACTAAAGATATGCCTTTTAATTTTAAAATAGTTTAGGGTTTTACGTAATGAAAAGACTATCAAAGCATCGGGGTTTTAGTTATGTATTAATAGTTGCAATAAAATGTATTTTTATAATTACGAGTTTCTTGGGGACATGTCTTGGGGAAAGGTTTGGCGGAATTTTCCTGAACAATTAACATGCTTTTGACTTTGGTCAAATTTTGGTAAAAGAAATACACTTTCGGCGGGGATAAGTCCCTGGAGAAAGTGTCGTTAATTTTGACTATCCGGTCAAAATTTGTTAAAGTCAACATCTTTCGCGGGGACGTGTCCTCATCAAGGTATCGTTGAATTTTCCTTAACAGTCGGTAGCGTTCACGTGCCGTCGGATGTAACTTTGTCTTTTAGTGACTTTCGTGGGGATTTTGTGTCGTGAAAGTCTCTCCGTCCATCCGATTGTTGTAGTGGAAATATAAAATCAAATCTGTATAAACCTTCAGCATATAGTTTAAATAATCAAAGATTGGATTTTGTATGCTGATGATGATGATGATCTAAACACAATTTTCATGTAGCTTAGTTTTCTTCGATCCAAGTTGCATTACAAAAAGCACTGTGATACACCAAAAGGCTTGTGGTAGAGAATACAGAACAAACCATACTTTGTAACTAATACTTCACAAATCACAATATACACCCATATCAGCAACATTTCCTACAACAAACAATAATGCATATTATAGCCTTTCCAGTACTGAGGATCAACTATAACAACACTATTAGTAAGCCTCACTCATATGTAAATCTTCACACATGGACTACATTCCGCTCATGAAGGTAGCCCATTAAAACACTGCAGCACCACCTCACAGTGTATTAACAGACCAACATCCATGAAAGGCTTCATCAAAAGCCAAGGATTTGTTACCTATGATAGAAGACTACATTTCCCCTTGTGAAGACCTACTTGAACTATCTTGCTGATACCATCCTCACAAAATAGTCCAAGTAAACCATCTACAAGAGGCATCATCCACAATCCAACCACCTCTATAACTCCAATCCATACACCAGACATTCACCATATACTGCAACAAGAATCCATACATAGCCTTATACCTCTCAAACTGTGACTTGGACTTAGTTAAAACAAAGTAGCCCTATCTTGCATGACTCGTTAGTTAAGATTATGCTGTTTATAGGAGTAATTAAATGCAATGATGATTAATGCAAACTTAGTTGATAAACTTTATTATAGGCAAAAAGCATAAGATATCTAATATTAGTAATATACCAACAAGAAATTATGCTTCCCCCGTTTCAAAACTAATATATACTGAGAGACGTCTCAAAATAATATAATATATAGTGTGGCTTTTCAAAATTTTGTGTAGTTTGAAAGTTAAACATTTATTTTGAAACATTAATAGTTTAAAACTAAGAACTATAATACTCTATATGAAATCAAAATCAGTTTGTTTTACATTCAAAGTAAAAACATTCATAGTATAAAACTAAGAACTATAACTACAAACTTTGATAAAGCACCGCCTATAATTCAAAGTAACATTCGGCATATTTCTTGTTAAACATTAAACAATAACAACAAATCCAAATTTACAAGATTCGAATCTTTTATATATCTCTTGGACTGATCACCTTTATGTGCATCGGATCCTACAAGGATTTATCTTCACGAAGGTACGAGCTCTTTCTTTCTAGTACCATGCAAAGTAAAAACCTAGTATACATTCCACGTGTCCCTAGTACGTCTTGCTAGATGGACTACCTTAGAAGCCACCACGTGGGCTCACTTTTTCATTTTTAACTATAAACTTTACCCCCTATATATACACTTCACAAGTACGAGCAACACATGCATTTCAATTGTACACTCCATTCATCAGTATTACACCGCTGTCATGGAGACATCATTACACCTAGCAAATTATCCCACAAAACCAATATCACACGTTAAAAGGCCACCATCTATTACATGCACAATTCAAATAAAACGTTACACAAATATATCATCACCACCATCAAAGTTACTAGACACAAGAAAGTTACCAAAGTTAACGAACCCGCTTCAAAAGCTAGCAGCCTCAGCCCTAGACATGTTCGAACGGTCACTTATGGAGCTAGAGAAAAAACATAAGTTACCTAAACCGGTTGACCAGGCGGTTCAGCTTGTGGGAAATTTCGCACCAGTTCAAGAATGTCCTGTTCGACATGGGCTAGAAGTAGTGGGAGAAATACCGGTCGAGTTAAGTGGGGTCTACTTAAGAAATGGCGCCAACCCTTATTTTAAGCCAAAAGGTGGTCACCATTTTTTTGATGGTGATGGAATGATACATGCCGTTAAGCTAGGCCCGAATAACACAGCTAGCTACTCTAGCCGGTTTACTAGAACAAACCGGCTAGAACAAGAAGTGTTACTAGGTCGAGCTTGTTTTCCTAAGCCAATAGGTGAGTTGCATGGCCACCTTGGCTTAGCCCGACTAGCGTTGTTTTACGCTAGGGGTTTAGCCGGCTTGTTAGACACGTCTCATGGGATAGGCGTGGCTAATGCCGGCTTGGTTTATTTTAATGGACGTTTGTTAGCAATGTCCGAGGATGATTTATCTTATAGTGTTAAGATAGAAAGTGATGGTGATCTTGTGACATGCGGACGGTTTGATTATGATGGACAAGTTAAATGTCCGTTAATTGCGCATCCGAAAGTGGACCCTGTCACAGGTGAACTTTTTTCGTTGAGTTACGATGTTGTAAAGAGACCTTACCTTAAATTCTTTAGTTTTGAGAAAAATGGTCACAAGTCATGTGAGGTGTCTATTTCACTAGACCAACCAACAATGATTCATGACTTTGCGATCACGCAAAGTCACGTGATCATTCCTGATCATCAAGTGGTGTTCAAGTTATCCGAAATGGTACGGGGCAAGTCACCCGTGGTACTTGACCCGAATAAGGTGTCAAGATATGGTGTTTTATCCAAATCCGCTATAGACGGGTCAAGTATCCAATGGATCGACGTGCCCGATTGTTTCTGTTTCCATTTATGGAATGCATGGGAGGCAGATGATTTAAATGGTGATAAAATTATTGTGGTAATAGGGTCATGCATGACTCCACCCGATGCAATCTTTAATGAAAATGAAGACAAAAACGACCCTCTTAGGAGTGAACTAACTGAAATTCGGTTGAACATGACAACGGGCAAGTCCACACGGCGTGTTATTGTGTCAGGAATGAATTTAGATGCGGGGACAATAAATAAAAAAATACTTGGACGTAAGACACGTTATGCGTACTTGGCCATAGCTGAACCTTGGCCAAAATGCAGTGGTATGGCCAAAGTTGACTTGGTGACAGGACATGTCACCAAGTTTCACTATGGGAACGAAAGGTTTGGTGGTGAGCCGTGTTTTGTTCCTACAGGATACAGCGAAAAGGAAGATCAAGGGTATATAATGAGTTATGTCAGAGACGAAGATAGGGATAGGTCGGAATTAGTTATAGTTGATGCTTTAAGCATGAAACAAACAAGTGTGGTGAAATTACCTAGTAGAGTTCCTTATGGTTTTCATGGTACCTTTGTTAGTTCTCAAGATTTAGCTAATCAATATTGATTTGTGTTTATATTGTCTTACTTCATGGTACCATACAATCTTAACTTTAATACATACACTTGTGAAAATATTTGAAAATTTAATTTTATAGATACCGACACTCTTGAGGCAGCTTGAATATGTATAACGTTCAAATTAGTGTAATTCAAAAGTGTAAATGATATCAAATATCATTTCGGATTTGCATAATTTTTTATCACTATGTTCCGTGTTGGATTTGCATAATTTTTTATCACTATATACTGTTCCGTGTTTATTGTCAATAAATAACCGTTTTTGAGTTTCGCATCAATTTTCTCATAGCGTCAACAAAAAAGAGTGCATTGATTTAACGAAACATAAATAATATTGTGATTGGGGTAACAAAGTTCTTGTGTAGACAGTAGACTTCCGCTATGTTTATTTTCTGAAAACTTGTTTTATGTTTAAATCTCACATCAGTCAAAAAGAAGAACTATTAATAGCTAATATATTACCATGGTGCATATGGTTCAAGCAGTTTGATTTAAGTGACATGTTGTTGGTTCTGATATGTTGGTTTCTAGTAATATACAAAATCTATATTAATAGGTGGCTGCAGGAGACCAGAACTATAAATTAGTACAGCTTTTCAACTTTTTTGTTTCTTAACATCCGAGAGTTTCTCTTTTTAATGTATTTCGTGATGTTGTTAACCCATCATCTTGTGTGTTAGTACAAAGATTTATCGGTTTCGTTGACATGATGACAATTTACAACCCATACAAGCTCTATGTGTGTTTTTAAGAAGTTTTTGGAGATAGATAGTTTCTTTTCTGAACATATAGGTCATGTAACTTCTCGACTTTTTGGGTTGTACAAGTTTTTGAAAATGGATCATATATACTACTGTACTATTGTAGTAAGTAACATACAAACCAGCGGTAATCGTTACCATGATCATTCTTTACCCTCTAAAAGTCTAAAACCTACAACGAAACACTCCAAAGTTTCTATTCTGATCTGTCTTTTGAGCAACTTTAATTTAAGCCATAAGCTTACTTACACACTCTTAGTTAAATTTAGTGGAATAAACAGTTTTTGTAACTATCGTCAGTTGGCCTTCTCGTTTGACCCGTTGAACTGGCTGGTATGGAGTTAACCTTGCGGACATATTTGACGCTATTCATTGACGCAAGGGGAAGTTGTCCTTTTATCCAAGTAATAAACACGAACAAAAATAACAGTAACTCTACCAACTGGATACATATTTTAACTTTGAATCTTTGGATTGTTCTTTATTCTTGTTATAGCAATAGTTGAAATTCTAGATCCAATACTGAAGTAACATTGATTTTTTATGCATTAACGAATTCTTCACTTAACAAAGTTCATGTGATAATATGAAACAAATGAAAGGTGTTTATAAAGACTTCACCTAGCCAATTCTAAACCACTGGACTACTAGTCGATTATTCGAAATGAAGGTTCATAGCGGTTCACTCTTTTTTCTTATTTGACATGTCTCATGTTCAAATTGAATATGATATAACTTTATTTTTCGTTAATAAGGAGAGAACAAAGTCGGCATTTGGTGTGTACGATATGAAAAGTGTGATACTGAAGTTCATAGCGGGAGGCAACAAGCTATGACACAAGGGATTGTGTTCAAAATCTTTATGAATAGTTGAGAACCGAGACAATGCTCAAGGTGGGAGATTGTAATGACGCGTGAGTAAATATACATAGTGAGAAGAGTGAGATCAATGTGTAATAATGTTCTTTATATGATAGTATTACTACATGTTGGTGAAAGCCCTATAATCTCAGCTTGATATTTCAGACTTAATTATAACCTAGCTGGCTGATACACGAAAAAGAAAGACATAAAGAATGCACCAGAAATCGACAGAATGCAACACCTAAAATCGACTAGATGACACAATAAAGATACCTTAACAAGTTGCTTCTTAACCAACTTCTCAAACAAGTCTCACAAACCGTGTGGTTCTTTTTAAACTCCGTATCGGTAATTAGAGTAGAAAATACAAAGGGTTTGAGCAGGGGAAATTCGATCTATTCTTACATTTAATTTGTTGTATAGACTTTGGTCTATTGTCCATAGTCATAAAACTAAAATACCATATAGGATTTAAAATACCATATAGGATTTGGCTTTATCATTATGTGAAGCCAAAATCTACAAAATCCAATGAAACATATAATATGTATAACCCCAATATACAAATCTAAAGGAATAGAATAAAATGTGTGTCCCACATCCGCTCGTGGAGAACAATAGATTGAGGAGACTGAAAGGTTTATGGATAATTATTAATAGAGTAAATTACAATTGTTCGCTCTTTTGTGGTTTACGTTGACCGCAGGGTTTAGATTCTTTAATGAAAAAATTGCACCGTCACGTCCTTAAGTGTAAAACGTTATGCACCGCTTCGTCCATTGACCAAACGCGTTAATTTTGACCAATTAAAACCCATCATGTGACTTGCACATGAGGTAAAGTCGTCGTTCAAGACCATATGACGACGCGTTGCAATTTACTTTTTATCTGTTTCTTCCTTTCTTAAATAATTTACTCTTTTGATCTAAATCCTAGCAAATTACTTCTATTGCTAGGTGTAATTTACTCTTTATCCTTTTCTTCCTTTCTTAAATAATTTTCCGGTTTAAACGAACCTAATCGCACCATATTTCAAACGCACTTGACACAACTTGACTCAACATAACGTGATCAGCGGTCAGACAAACACAAGCGTACACTATGCGACTGAAAACAACACTTTAAACACATACAGGCACCTCCTTGGATGCTTCTGCTGACCCGAACGCAACAGGAAACCACCACCTTCTCGGATGTGGTTGTACCAAATCAAAATGAAGCAAACAAAACCCTCTCAAGTTGAAGTTGAACCGAGACTGAATAACAAACACCCCTAGGCGAGTTTCCTTTCAAACCGAATCGAACAAAACATAACCAAAAACACACGACGAATTTACGTGGTCAATCGGGTACGACCTGACCCGAATACAAAGCTGGATCAAAACAAACGTCCCTTTTCATTAAATTTTACCACACGGAACTATTTCAAAACATGTTATAAATCAGATTTTTAGATCCACAAAAACAAGACAAGGAGAAAGGAGGACGAGGAGATGGCTGTGGTGGTTCATGAATCCAAAATAAACCCAAAACAACCTAACGAGACCCGATCTACTCGAACCTTTTGATCTAAATCCTAGCAAATGAACCCTTGGACCTCCTTGAAACAACGGCGGTGAGTGGCGGCTGGCCGGAATCTTGGCCGGATAACGGTGGCGGTGAAATGATGGTGGGTGATGGTGGTTACGATGTGGCGGCGAGGCGAGGGTGGCGATGGTGGAAGGGTGGCGGGGTGATGAGGTGAGAGAAAGAGATGAATTAGGTTTAGGGTTAGGGTATAAATGAGAGAAATGGTGAGGATAGACAAGAAAGTGACTTAAGAGAAGAAGATAGTGGGTATTTTAGTATTTTACCCGAGTTTAACGGTCAAAATTAACGTCGTTTGGTCGAGGACTAACGGTGCATAACGTTTTCACACTTAAGGACGTCGGCAATTTTTTGGTCAAAGATCGAAACCTCACGGTCAACGAAACCACAAGGACGAATTGTAATTTACTCTTATTAATATATGTATGACCGATTCGAACTCGAGATTTCGATTGCACACATTACGTATGAGAATCAATGTATAAATAATTAATATATAAAATGTTATATTTAATTATTTGATCACTAAATAAATACTTAATGATATTTAATATTTGACGAGTTTTGATTATCGGTCATTAAATGTCAACGGGATATGAAGAAAAGTTAACAAGTCAAGAAGGTTTTAGGAATCCTCTTTTGGGCTTGTGTTTGAAAACTATAGAATCCCACATCGGATACTATAGCAATCTTGACATCTACCATAAGGCTATAAATACATCCCCATGTATGCATCCTTTGGTACACTAGATTTTAGTAGAAGCCCAAACTTCTTCTTTCTTCCCTCTTGTTCTTAGGTCGACGAAACAAAACCCCCTTGTAAGGGATTTGCGAGTGACCTTGAGCATAACAAAGGTGTTTGGTTAATCTATTGTGATCAAGAACCTAGCTTTTCTCATTGATTCGCTACTAATACGTGTGTACAAGAACGAAGAGCAAATACACTTGTGTTTGCATATCTTGGGTATTCGACATCTAAGGTGGTCGATTATATAAACCCTAATTTATTAGGGTTTAAGGTTTCTTGGTACTTGATCTTAATTGGGGTTTTTTCATAAACCCTAATTGCATTGATTCGCAAACGGTACGCATATTCTTTTAATTCGTTAATTAATTTACAAGTATTATTCCTATTATTTCACGCATGCTTTGATGATGTTTACTTGTTTTTATATAATTGTTATGATTAGTAAACCCAACAAAGGGCATCACGAGCCGTTAATATGTTGTAATTAATTACCAAACACATAAAAATTGAATCTTTATGATTATTACATGCTTTTATGGTTTCTAGGGTTTTGAAAATTGGAACCCTAATTTTTTATTAATTGGGTCGATTACCCATTAATTGTTTATTAGGTTTTATTTTTTGTAAACCTTGTAGAAACCCTAGGATTACATGTATATTTTATGTGGTTTTCATGAATAATTGTTATGTGCCATGGTTATATGCGTATCTTGGGATTATAATTGTTATGAGGAATTTATGGTGGAACATGCATGTTTTGCCATGGATTATTGTTTTGATAAATTGTTTAGTGATATACACATGTTTATTTATTTGATAATTATTGAATTGGGAAAGACCTCAATTATACTAATAAAAATTCGTTATGTGCTATTTGGTATACTATTGACTTTGGCTTACGCAATCGACTTGTCGATATATGTGGCTCATCTACCTTGTAGTTGAAAGCCCTAGTTGATGTATGCATGTTTTACGCCTAGAATTGTTTATTAGGTTTTATCGAAATAATTATGCATGTGGCTAATTGTTTTTACATATGTTAATTGTTAAGTTATATGTATATTATTTGAGTTCCTTTTAATTTTATTAAAATGCATTTTGTTTATATTGTATGACATGTTAGTAAGCAAAAAGGGTTTTTTTTAGAATAGAAAATTAAATGGACTAAATAATGGCGAAAATTTGATTTGTTTTTCTAAGTATTAAATCTTGAACTTTTAATCAATTGATGCAACTGTATTAAATGGTTAGAACGGCTCACCCACTAGAACAAACTAAAATGGGTTAAAAGAAGTGCGACAAATACACCGAAAGGATGTCTAAGGTTATGCTTGCCACACACCGGTCATCTCGCCTCTCTGTGAGTTCGATTGAGCTACCTAGTATAACCATTCTATGTACGAAGCATCTTAGTGCAAAGTTGTAAGTTTCTCAACGATCGATTAAAACTTTGTAGAATTTAATCTTAGCAATTTAAAACTATGAGTAAGGTTTTGAAATTTTTGCTATAAAGTTGTATGCATGTTTTTATACATAATTTTGATTACACATCAAAAATTGTATCCTTTAAAATTTAAGTTTATGCCATCTAATGATATGAAACACTTGAAGTTGTAATTTAGTTATGTGAGACCTTGAGCTAGATTACAATAACAAGGTGAATCTTTATGTTGTGTGAGACCTCGACTAATAATTTGCGCTTCTAAATTAGACAACTTAATTAAGTTAGTTAGTGAGATCTATAACTTAAGGCATAAGATGGGATAAAACATGCTTACATTTTGCATTAATTGTTTTGGCAAAATTGTAAATTCCATATTTACTAGGAATTGAAAACTTGTTTGTCAATTATTGTTCTTCGACAATTACCTATTCTATACTTTCATCACTAGCGATCAACCGATGTGGTGAAACTATGATAATGAGGGTCCTAGATTCAAGGAAAATTCTATGGTTAATATGAATATTAACCTAAGGGTATTTTATTTTCTTGAAAGATTTAATTATCGAAAATACTAAAATTGAATTTTGTTAATTCTTTTGATTGTATTAATGCAACATTAAACCGTAAACGTGGTTTGGGATTTGGTAAATTGATCTAGTTCTGTTTTCAAACAAATGTTTGATCAAGAAAAATTTAATAAAAGACAAACATAAACTCTTTTCCATGGAAGAAGAGTGAGACTCAATCATATTCCTTTTCACGATTGAGAAAGGTATGATAGGAATATTAGAATTATCTAAATTCTAATATAACTCATAGCAACTTTAATAGTTAAGAAAATTGCACATCATGTTTTCCTTAAGAGATTTCATTACCCTCTGTTGGTGATTGAATTCATATATAACATTTTGGTCAACCAGAAAACATATTTGACATTTTATGAGTTATTAAATTAGAATCTAGACTAATTACAGCAAAATTGGTAAAAGACAAACTAGTATAGTTTATCTAGTTGTTTTGCTTTGACCAATTAAAAGTGCTACACACCATTGTGAGGATAGTAGACCTATTAAGGAAGAAATTGCATGCTCAATTTTTCAAGTTAATAGTATGATGGATGATTCATCATCTACAAAGTAGAATACACTCTTTTATTACCTAAGTAATTGTTACGAATGGTATTACAAAGGGGTAGCAACGTAATAGCATGCTATTTTCACTGGTTAATGAAACACTTACAATGTTGTCAAATCCAGTGGGAGTATGGTGTATTACTGAATAAGACATTATTGTAAAGTTGTCTAATTCAGTGGGAGTTACAAGAGTTATTATCTTGGTAGTAACTCAGATTATTTCTAGATTTTCTTGAAATAATACATTACGTTCAAAAATGTAGACAATCATATTCTCAAGGATAGTCATGAACGTTTCCTTGATAAATTAAGTGCTCCTACATCTACTTGTAATGCTTATATATCTATGACACTATCATATTGCTCACATAAACAAACGAATGTCATGGTGTTTATCTATATGATGTTGTTCTATGCACAAGTGGGAGAAGTATTTATTGTGTGCAAAGGAACAACACATACAAATATGATTAATACATTCTCTTGATTGTAAGGAAAGAGATTAACGTTCTAATAAGATTGACTTGTTTAGAATATGTGTCAAGATTATAACATAGACTACTTTTATGTCTTATGTCATTCAAAATATAGAAACACTTGAAGTTACATTTAGGTTAAGTGAGATCTTGGCTAGATTGTAATCTCAAGGTAAATCTCACTTGTCGTGAGATCGGGCGTGGATGTTTTACAGCTTAAGTTGGACACTTCATGGAATGACATAAATAAAAGTAATTTAATACTATCTTAAATATTTATGTATTTCTAGAATGACATAAATAGATGGAGTAGTATATTAACTTGAAAATTAATTAATTGAAACCATGGCGTGGTGTTCATGATAACTTTAAATTATACATGGTTATGTGTTTATGTATAAACTCACAAACATGAAGTCTTTTAAAGACTTGTAATATAAAGTAAAATATTATAAATGTTATGTCTTTTGACTTAGTCAAAGAATACTTATGTTATAAAGCATGCAATTGGCTTGAATATTCTATTATACCATTAAGTTGTCTTAGTTGGTAAAATAGGTAAGCCAAAAGGAATATGTTTATCTTACATATTGTTAGA
The DNA here is from genome assembly GCA_022545495.1 of Chrysanthemum lavandulifolium. Taxonomy (NCBI): domain Eukaryota; kingdom Viridiplantae; phylum Streptophyta; class Magnoliopsida; order Asterales; family Asteraceae; genus Chrysanthemum; species Chrysanthemum lavandulifolium. The sequence continues at coordinate 28,410,750 of CM040246.1, forward strand.
TTGTCTTACAATATTAATTCTAATGAAATACTGTATGTATATGGAATGTTCAGTTAGAAGAATCAAACATTTGTTATATTGTTTGATTCAAGATAACTATATCTTCCTTTCTTCCAAAAGTTATCAAGGTTAGAAAATTGAGTATTGATTGGATATACTTAATAAAACTCAAACCTAGAAGATTAATAAGACACCATTTTAGTATGGAATGTGATGAATCACATTGAGTCTTATATTGAAGTTCTGATTTGTTAGACTACTTATGGAGTAGGTTGTTAACGAACAATATTTACGAACTGTTAATGTGATTTGTAATATCCCAAAAGAAAACAATTTAGTGTTATTCTAATTGCTAAAGTATTTATAGATAGTCTTTATATTACAAAAGCATGTGAGAGTTTTTTGTTTAGATCTTGAAGAGATTAAATTACAATTACAAAACACATAATCTTCTAAAATACACTAGTAAATATCATGATGAGGTCAAATCCAATAGACCTCAAGATGGTGGAATTCTCATTCATAGATCCGCAAGGATATCTCAGATATTTGATATGATGAGAAATATGAATTACAAGATTATGATAAACCTGTTAATCATAATGATATATTACCTAATATTGAATTGTGGTAAATTATTCATACTATGAATGACAAGATGTCGCTCATAAAGATAATCAACTTTGGAAACTTGGTTTATCTTAATAAAGATGAGTTTTTTCAAAAGAAGGAAAACCCTAGTGGTTTAAATCTTTGTGTAGAAATCATATGGACAAAATTGTACATGTGTTTAATGCATGACTTGTGACAAGATTATTAATCACACTTAAGCAATTAACTGTGATTGAATATTCTTTCCTAGACACATTAAATATATAATGATTATGATTGTCATACTTATTTTCATTAATATGAAAAATGACAATGGAATATTAAAACTCTTTCATGTGTGATTGCTTTTGCGAGGACGATAAGTAATACAAATGAGTTTTATGAATTCACATAATCTTTGAAAATGTACAAACTGCAAGAATCCATGAATGGATATATGCATGCATCTAGGAGATGATTCTTATGTTTAACTATTAAATCCAAGTTTTGGTTTTAAATTAAAATAAGATAATTTCTAAGTATTCCTGAAAGCTAGTGGGAGTATTATGTTTATTTTCTTTAAATCTTATATGTTGTGGGTAGTAACATTCCATCTAAGATAAATGTTAGTTTAATTTGGAATGGAACTTCACTTGAAAGATTTAGAAAATAAGACATACAACCTTGGAGTATATGTTTATTGTTAGTAAACATGGCGGTATTAAATTAATGAGTCTAATAGAACATGATATATCATTTGGAAAATGGATATGTAGAACATGAATTAAATCTTTGTTTGACATAAGGATTTTTCATGAACATCATGTTATTGTTGTATCATGCGTGAATGCAAGATGATTTGACAACATTGATATCTAATGAAGTTATTAGATAACTAGTGTAATGAATATTCTAATAGAATATGTTTGAATCTAGAATTACATTCCTCAGCCTGGAGTTGCTCTCAAAATTCTATGGATGAGCAATACATCAATTGTTGCGTAATTGTCATAGCCAACAAACTTGAAAGTTTGAAGGCATCAAACATTACACTGTAGATGTTGAAGTTTACGAAATTTTTAAAGAGCAAATTGTTGTTTGTATACAATGATGCTGGTTTAATTGAGATGACACTCAATACTAGTCATGGTAGGATTTCATCCTTGTAAATGACCATGTGAACTAGTTGTGCTCAATTAAGAGCATAGTTGCATTATACATTAAAGAATTAGAATACTTTAAACTTTAAAATGTTTGAAAGTTTGATTGTCATAAATTGGTGGTTGAGGATGTCACACACTTTATGAAATATTATGTAGCAATATCAAGTTATTTGAATGCACACATACAAGAACTTCACTAGTTGAATTCTTGAAAAATAAGTATTCTCAAAATTCCGATAAATCAAAGTTAGTTGAAATTATGCCTTGTCAACAAGTATGATTGTCATTACTTGAGACATAATTCATTAAACAATATTATCATGCATCGATCTATTTAGTATTTGGATAAGGGATGTTATGAACAAATATTGTTTAAATGAAATAAAATATTGGTTATGTTTATTTTTCATTTTCTTAATATTATATCCTATATTTGCATGTTTAATCCGTGAATAACTTATGTTATTCTAAAAGTCCGTTGTCGATCAATGATGTGGGAATGTCATTGAATTAAGACAAATCTGAGTTTTGGTAGAATATACTTTAAGTATATTGATACGTGGGACATGCCAATTCACATGATATTCAATGAATTGAATATAGGATGATCCCAACTTTACATGATGATACTTTATGGATCTTTGTCATTAAGTATATCATGAAGTGTTTATCCTCGACTTGAGATACCGTGATAATCTGTTATGAATGTAGTGCATTTGTGTAAGATAGTCTAACGCTATCCGTAACTGGTAGTTATAAGGGCTATTTTCGGAAGTGTTACAAAGTTCATGAGTTATGTTTGTAGTCAAGAGAATTTGTTCCTTTGAATTTGTTTCAAAGCATAATACTGTTTGGACCCCTCGTAGGGTTGACAAGATGTTTGTAAGGCCTTACCCAAGATCTATCCGAATACGCTCGATGATTTGGTAATCTTGTTAAATCAAATACAACGAGAAATGTATATTAACTTATGAAATGACTTGATCCATATTCATAGTTAATGTAGTATTAGTAACAAAAGGATAAGTAAAAATGATGAATCATTAAATGGTTTTTCCAGGAGACCATACTCGATTCGATCTGGGGGCATTGGCGTGTTAAAGCTAGACTAACCAATGTCATTACTATATTAAGTAATATCCAAGTGGGAGCTGAAAGGTTTATGGATAATTATTAATATTTGTATGACCGGATTCGAACTCGAGACTTCGGGATTGCACACATTACGTATGAGAATCAATGTATAAATAATTAATATATAAAATGTTATATTTAATTATTTGATCATTAAATAAATACTTAATGATATTTAATATTTGACGAGTTTTGATTATCGGTCATTAAATGTCAACGGGATATGAAGAAAAGTTAACAAGTCAAGAGAAGGTTTTAGGAATCCTCTTTTGGGCTTGTTTTTGGCCGAAAACTATAGAATCCCACATCGGATACTATAGCAATCTTGACATCTACCATAAGGCTATAAATATATCCCCATGTATTCATCCTTTGGTACACTAGATTTCAGTAGAAGGCCAAACTTCTTCTTTCTTCCCTCTTGTTCTTAGGTCGACGAAACAAAACCCCATGTAAGGGATTTGAGAGTGACCTTGAGCATAACAAAGGTGTTTGGTTAATCTATTGTGATCAAGAACCTAGCTTTTCTCATTGATTCGCTACTAATATGTGTGTACAAGAACGAAGAGAAAATACACTTGTGTTTGCATATCTTGGGTATTCGACATCTAAGGTGGTCGAATTATATAAACCCTAATTTATTAGGGTTTAAGGTTTCTTGGTACTTGATCTTAATTGGGAATTTTTTTCATAAACCCTAATTGCATTAATTCGCAAAAGGTACGCATATTCTTTTAATTCGGTTAATTAATTTACAAGTATTATTCCTATTACTTCCGCTGCATGCTTTGATGATGTTTACTTGTTTTTATATAATTGTTATGATTAGTAAAACCCAACAGAGAGGATTCTCTAAAGCTGGGAAGGTGCATTGTAGTAACTTAGGCTGCCTCCAGTAAGGCTTGGGGATCGACATAGGTGATCGATTACTAATCGATCATCTTTCTGTGGCATAATCGATCGTGTGTCAAATCCCTCCCAATTTAGTCGTGTATGCGATCGACAAATCTCACAAATAAAACCTTGTGCTTTTTACCCGTTTGTGTTAATATTTGTGGTCGGTCCTTACTGGGTACCCAATCGTCTGAAGGTCGCTGGAGAGAGAAAGCTGACGTGGCAGGGAAAATGGGAAGGATTGACCCTCCTTACTGGGGGCAGCCTTATAGCTCAAAAACATCTCAAAAACATGCTTTTATATGCTTATAGTCAGGGATGGAACCAGGGGATTTCTGGAAACTTCATGAATTTTTTTGATGTAGTGTTAATTTTTGGAAAAACATCAATTTTTTTTAAATGCATCTTAAATACACCCGGTCTATCGAAATGTGTTTTCATTACTATTTAGTTAGTATACTTACAAATAAAAAATAAACATAAAATGCATCCGGTCATATTTGGTCCACGTTCCACCCTTGCTTATAGTTATATTAGTATATGTTATGGGTGTTAGAGGTCCATCTGCATATATAGATCAGACTTTCTGTTTTATGTTTACATAATGGTCATCTATCATGCATAACATGTATAAATTATACAATTCTCTAGTTAAGCTTTGCTTTCCACATTGTTTATGTACTAAGGTTGTATTAAGTATTTGTCACTTATACAAAGTTCATGTGATAAACTGATAATGTGAATGTAACAAACATGAAGATGATTTATTTGATGATTGTGGTCTCTCGCCGGCACAGTTGAAGGCAGCTTCTAAGCATGATTTTAGACTTGGTTAGATTGGTTGTTGCATAAAGTTATGATGTATTTTCTTTTTATGTTGGTTCAGTCTTGGTGTTTAGTTGGTCGTAGCTAGCTTTCATTTATGGCATGTCATAAATGAGTTAGTGGTTGTTCAAGCTGTTGCTTGATGTTAATGTGGCATTTCAGTCACATTCCATTGTACTTAACTGTTTTTTTTTTAGTAATATATTTTACCGGGTGGAATGCCCTTTACCAAAAAATATAAAAAATAAAAAATAAAAAAATAATAAAAAATAAAACTGATAATGTGAAACAAAGTAAAGGTGGTCACCATTTATTATTCCCACATCGGTCAAAGAGAAGAATTTTTAATAGCTAATATAGTATGGTGCATATGATTCAACCGTTTGATATAAGTGCTATGTTGTTGATTCTTATATGTTCGTTTCATGTAATATACAACATTTGTATTACATGACGAGCTGAAGAAGTCAAAAATTGATACAAGTTCTCAACTTTTTAGTTTTTAAGATAGATCCGATAGTTTTTCTCGTTAATGTTTTTAGCTATGTTGTTAACTCATCATCTTTAATGCGTCTAAGTACAAGATTTATCGTCTTCGTTGACAACGATTTAAAACTCATACAAGGTCCACATTTTGTGTTTTTGTAAGAAGTTTTTGAAAATTAGATAGTTTAATTTTGTTTTGCCAAGCAAGATTATTAATGTTAAAGGACTTACTTTGCAACGACACTTGAACCTCGAAATGTTTTCGCCAAGTTGGCAAAGTTTGCATTTAATGCCATGTTTTGAACATTGTCTTGTTTGATGTTAAACTTCAAAACATTTACTATTTCATGTAACTTCTCGACTTTTTGGATTGTACACGATTTTGGATAATGGATCAACTACTCGAATTTTTGGATTGTACCTAAGATAATCATTGATTGTTGATTGTAGAACCTTTAGAACAATTGAAACGCAACCCCTTTAGGTTCCAGTATCAGTTTATTTTTCTGTTTTGATTCTTCGGTCAAGATCATGATCCAAGATTCCTTCTACAGAAAGGTAAAGAAAATGGTTTTAGATTAAAATTGAGAAGAAAAGCAAAGGATCATAGTATCATGCGGAGTAACTTACGAACCACCAACAAACGCGTTACCATTACCATTCCGTACCCTCAAAAGCCCACAACCAAGCACCCCCAAGTTTGACTCACGCCTCACAGACAACAAAATGCATAGAGTGTTGGCCTGGTCACATGATGCGGCAGATAGACCAGGATTAATTCACAGAGTTAACAATGGTCTCTTGTCAAATTCTACAGCAGGGGTGGATCCATAAAAAGTTTAATGTGACGGCAAAAGTTATGAGTGTTGGATCGGATCATCGATCAACTCAATCTTTTATGAACACTACTATCTCATGAATGCATAATGTTTACATAACGCTCTCCTAAATAACCATCTTCACAAATAACCTGTATGTAATTGTCATATCTTTGTGAGTATTTAGTTTAAACCGTTGTCTTGAACAACCACGCAATTATCATCACAAGGTTCTAAGACATTGGTGACTGGACTAATAGCATATTGCTGTTAATATGTGAGCCATAAGAATAATGACTCAAAATATGAGTAACAACTATATATATATATATATATATATATATATATATATATATATATATATATATATATATATATATATATATATATATATATATATATATATATATATATATATATACCTACAAGTTCTTAAGTAGTTAAAACAACATTCCCACTAATTATGTGGCTGATTAATCATAGTATCATACGGAGGGACTTACGAAACACCAATGAACATTACCATTACCATTCCTTACCCTCTAAAGTCCACAACTAAGCATCCCCAAACACGATGAATGTAAGTCTCTAGTGCAAAGTTTCTATCCTAATTGGTCCATTGCTCAAAACTGTAATATCAAACACTTGTCCAAACGCTGTGTAGGATTCTGAAGTAAGGTCAATGTAGGATCGATATATTTATTGTGTTTGATGATTCGGGTGGTCTTGGATGATGGAAATACATGTTAGACATTTTAGAGAGAGAAAGTAGAGATATGGGTGTTCAAGCTAGAGACTTGCTTCAATAAAATGTAAAAGGTTAGATTGAAAGCACCACCCCTTCCATGGATGGAAGGGGTATTTATAGTTACAAACACAACGACCTCCTGACGGCCTATGGATCAGGTTACAGTGGGTAAAGACCCGTCCTTCCTCCACGGTGTTACACTAAACTATTCTACGCTACTGACTAACTAATTAACTACATAATAACGTAAATAACTATAAATCTACGAGCTAACATATGCTAGACCATTATTGGGGTGACCGACACTTTAACATGGAATTTCCAATTCCTAACAATCTCCCCCTTAGGGAGGTCACCCCATGAAATACATTTTTCTTCCTAGCATTCTATCTTTGACTTCGTTCTTGAGCTCGTAGACTTGAATTCTTCATTTCTGCAATCTTTGTGCTTTTGTAGTGATACTTCAAAGTCCGCATTGATTTGTACATTCAGTGGAGGCCTTTGAACTGATCCACATCTTTGATGATCTTCGAGCTTTCTTTGAGATCATCAGCCACATCAAATCTCTCTGGATCATCCATAGTTGTGTTGCCTTCATGTGATGTTCTGACTTTCGGACCGACATGCTCACACTTTTGGATCATGACATCTTTTCATCAGAGTAGCGGAAGCTTTATCGGTTCATGATATTTGCGGCAGAGCGAAGCATAGAATGAAAATATCAAAGCCGTGTTCGTAGATATGCACCACCATGATTTCTTCAATTAAGTGTGGATGATGTGAGCATGCGGCTTTGATTGACTCTCAATTCGATCACCGCAATCGTCCAAATGTACCGCAAACAACGCTTAGCAATAAAACACACGAAAGTGTCTTTGATCACTTCGTTGAATTGAGGTACACGCCCACGGTTCCTCGTTGATCGCGACAAGCATCGCTCGTGATCGTAGGATTCCTAAGAATCTCCTTGACAGGTTTCGCAATGTTCTAGTTGTTCTCAAACCGAACGTCTCAAAGAAGACAACACGGAGTGAGTGAACCAGCGAATTGAGATTCACTGATTGATGAAAAATGATTTGAAAAGCAATCGCGTATTGCTTAGAAGAAAGAGTTTTGCAATACGACGAAGGTTTTATGAGAAAGATCAATTTTCATTCAAAAATACTTTTTGTATTTGAAAAGAATACACATTCGACGTGCTAGAGAAAAGAAGAGATTCGCACATCGAACGGTTTTTCTAAAAGCATTTTTTCAATCAGAGATACTTTTTGAATTTGAAAATGAATACACATTCGATGCGCTAGATAAAAGAATATTAGCACATCGAATGGTTTTTCCAAAAGTATTCGTCAATTCATTTCCTGGACCAAGGTTGATTCAAGATTAAATCGCCCCATCGTTTCTATCTAGTTGTCACAAGCTTGATCTTTTGCAAGATTTCACATGTCACCCACCAAGATCTTGTTTGATGTTGGCTCTAGAAGGATTTCCATCTTCATTGTGAATATTTTTACATATCACTCAGATGTTCTGGCAATACCACAAGGATAATGCGTAGGACTCTTAATATATTCTTACTTTTCACATTGTGTGAAATAGCAAGTCTTCATTAATTTAGTGTCCTAATGAGATATTATGGATGATCTCTTGGCTCTAGACTCAATAGTGCACATTTGGTTCCTATGCCGGAGACTGGGAGAGGTCTCCTTCTTCAATATCAACAATCTCTAAGAAAAGTCGATAGATTATGTAGGTTCCCGTGAGAATGAAACAAGCCCTTTTAAGAGGAACTTGAGTGGTTTAGGAAGTTGTAGTGCAAGGCATCATCGGGTCCATGACGCCTTGTCTTCAATACCGATGTTACCTTACTAAACACCGGTAGCATATGTATTGAACCCGGTTCGCCTAAGGTTGAATTATTGGAGGGCTATTTCTTTTCACCCTTTTTCATATTCATTTATTTTTCATTCTTCAACCCATTCAAGCTTACCGAGACTTCATAACTAGAACCTTGTTGGGTTTATTCCAAGACTAGCTCGCCTCATCCGCACTCATCCCAATTCTCATTTTCTCCTTTTTCATCATACCTAAGGACTCTACACTATCTAGTGGATTGTCCTCGGTAGATCCCTCCTAAGATCAAGGGGATCGTGGGAACGAATACCTAACCTAACCATCCTTATAACACCATGCAAAATAATTGGTCGGTCTTTTGGTATTGTTCTTTCCTTCTCAAAACCAATTGAAAAATCATTTGGAAAATCAATCAAGGTACTTGTGATATAAAATCAAAATATTTTGTACCTTAATTGTTTTGATCATTTAGAAAACCTCCCCCTCAACATGTGCATATGATTTAGAAATTGTTTAGCACATGGAGGCAAGAGGACTTTGAAATATTTTCTTTGATCACAATTTTCATAGAAAAAGCCATTTGATTTTCCTGGTAAATTCTCCCCCTCAATATGTGCTTGGATATGAAATCATGTTATCACATAGAGGAAAGAGTTCATTTGAAGTACATCCACGATCACATAAGTCATTAAGAAACCATTAGAAAATCAATCAAGGTACTTATGTTAAAACATAGAATTCTTTGTACCTTGATAGTTTATTTTCTTTAGAAATGCTCCCCCTCAATATGTGCTTCGAGATTCGAAAGCGTTTAGCACATATGAGAGAGCAGCCTGCACAATTGAATCAAAACGATCACCTTTTATCAAATTTCATTATTAAATCACAAATTCTCCCCCGATCAAAAATATCAAACCCTTTGAGATTTTGGATCCCAAGTGATTTAATAAGGTTTATAAAACATTGGAGAATATGTGGCCAAGTTTAAATACTCATCATGTTTTTGGATAAATCCTCCTCCTCAACATGTGCATTGTATGTTTGAAATCATTTGGCACATGGAGGCAGGAGTGCCTTTAAAGGACTAAAACCAATTCCATTTAAACAGATAAGAGATTTAAATCACTATCTCTCCCCCGATCAAAAATATCAAACCTCTTGAGATTTGTGATCCCAATTGATTTAAATTATTTAGAAAATTTTAGGGGAAAGACGTGGCAAGATTTAATTTTGAAAAATGACAGATAAGGACCAATTTAAGACGTTAAAGATTGTTAGTGTCAGGTATGATTGTTTTAAGGGATCTTTAAGTAAAATAAAACAATTTCACAATCAAACAAGAACAGAAAAAATTTCATTTTGAAAGACCTTGATTCAAAAGAAAAATCATACCATGACATAACATTAAATCTTTAGATCACCACTTTATTTTGTACAATCCGGACTTTTATGAAGAAATATTGTTTGAAAATAATTTATTTTAAATCACTCTCCCCCTCAATCGATGACCATAGTCGATGATTGAGTGACTTAAGTTTTGATAAAATGAAGTCCGATGATTTTCAAAATTTAGTCCAATTAATTTTCAAAAACAATATTTTCCATTTTCAAAACAATTTTATTCAAATTTATCAAAAATTGTTTAAAAATAGTATCCTGCACAAAGATATATTAGTGGTTGAGAAGCTTTTGTTGTTGTTGCTGAGGGTTGGAAGAAAAACCGTCTACAAATGCAGAGAGACTTCTTACATTGCATTTTAATGCCAACTGAAGTCAAATTAAGCTCAGTTTCTTCAATCACTAAGAAGAAAACCATCTGCTGATGCAGTGACACCTCTTACGTTGCATTTATGCCAACTCTTCATTGAAGTCCAATTAAGCTCTGTTTCTTCATTTGTCAACCCAAGATATAGTTACCCTTTCCTTTCGGCATCCAATCATCTTCAATTGTGGGATCCGGATCGGGAACATTCTTATATACCAATATACATGCATACGTTAGTGAACACACATACAGATATATGGTGGTCGACAACACCCAAACAGCAATCGACTAGTAAAAGTCAATCCAACATAACAATCAGATCATATAAGGTATGGGAATAATGTGTTAATCAAACTCTAATCATCTAATCCTAACAATCATATCCTAGGCACCTAGTCCTTCAACATAGATTAACATCATTTATAATTAAGCACATTAGGATAATTAGATAAGTCCGATAGATGATATAAATTTGAAAACATTCTCCCCCTCAATCAATGACTCATTTTATGAGAATTTTAAAAGCACTGAAGTCATTGATTGAGTTTGCAAATTTAATAAAAACTCTGAATCTGATTATTTTTAAAGCAACTCATTTACTACCATTTTTGAAAACAACAAATATTTTTCTAAAGAATTTTAGACGGAAAAACATTTGTGTAGGAATAGCAGTCCTTCGACATACTTTCCTCAAACTGTTTTAGGATAAGTGCACGATAATTTTTGAAAATTTGTTTTAGCGCAGCACTTTCCTTCTTTGAAGAGCGGGTTGCTATCTGAAATAATAGCAAGCCATGGTTTAAGCACGGGTTATAGTCTGAAGTAACTGCAAGCCATGGTTTAAGCACGGGTTACAGTCTGAAATAACTGTAAGCCATTGATTTGTGACATGTTTTGAAAAGAAATATTTACACCTCCTGTTCGAACTTCATCTATGGTCCCGTGCCATTATTGAATGACATTTCTAAGACCGCAGATGTTATCGATATCATAAGACATGTCTTGAGAAAACATATTTTTGGTATTTTTAAATTTTCGGATTTTTATGGGTTTTTGTTTGTTTTATAATTTTCTATTTTCTTTTTGTTGGTTTTATATTTTTGTATTTGATTTTCTGAAAAATATATACAAAGATAGAATAGATGATATAGTATAAGAAGATGATGATACGAGTACCGAGATAAGGATATCGAGCAACACGTCATAGAAGATAGAAGTCATCAACTCTTAAACATTCACCACCAAAGCTTCCAGGGCTCTTGAATCGAAGAAAGAAATTGAACCATCTGAAGGTGAGACTTTGGCAGCTTCCCCCCAAACCGAAAATCCTTTGGATGAGCAGATTTGAAGCTCTATTTCAAGCTTGTCTTAGCCAGGTGCATAGAAAAGCACACCATTTAACATAAGTCCCGCTGCTCCTTTTAAGAACGATAATCGAGATTCTCCGTTCGGGGTTATATCATCAAAATAGATCAGCAACGTATCATCCCACTCATAAATAATCTTCTCACATTTCATAACCATCAAGTCTAAATCAATCCATTCCAAACGGTGTCAAGAGAACACTTCCCAAGTAGATGACTTGATGCGGTCGGTCTCTTAGACTAGAGCTCACGAACCCGAATACATATATACCAAGATAGAGAAACTTATACCATCAAGTAGCAGATTAAGTCCAATAGCCAAAGAATAACCTCGATGTATACTTTTCTCTCCCCAAGAAAGTATATGAAGCTCAAGAACCCGGCACCGAATGCCCAAAGAGAGAATAACCGATAACATTGAAGAAGCGGTCGAATCATCGATTATCTATGCGGTGACAATCTCTGCGGATGTCAACACCGAATAAGTGATTATATCTCTAAATCACTAATTAAGCCCTCAAGTAAAACAAATGAGCATCCCAATGTACACAATTCTCTCTCCCCGATGATTGCGATAACATCGAAATCATCACACACTTGTGTACCTCTTTTATCTTCAGAAACTAACTCTTCCATCACTTCCCCCACGTAGTTGGAATAAAAACACTAAACGCCTTGATGAGTAAAACCTTGAGTTTCTCTGCGGTCATGACATTTGTTTTCCCGAGATATCTCCAATCACTTAGAAGAATTAAGTTCATCAAGTTTACTCACCATGAGTCAAACCTTGAGTTTCTCTGCGGTAATAACATTTGTCTTCCCGGAATATCTTCAATTACTTAGAAGTGTTAAGTTCATCAAGTTTTACTCACGTTTAGATGCGTGTTTCCTTCCCTCTTGCTGATTTTGACACTTCAGAATCAACAACATCTTATTAGCCCAAATACTTGAAATCTTTTGAGAAGAACCTTAGAAGTCTTTGTGAGAATCAACTTGCTGAAGAATGTGAGCAAATCTAATTGGGGATTAACTTTGGCTTTTCACTCTCCCCCAATTAGTGCTCTCCCCTAAACCGACAATCATTATGATGAATGCATGAATAAGAAGAAGTCTTTAGATAATCAAATGCAACTCATCTTTAGTCTTCTAACATGTAGCAGAAAATGTAGAACCGACTGTAGACTCGACCTTCTTCAAGATTGTCCAGTTGGGAAATAGATAGTTAACATCTTCAACACACCAAAAAGCATCCCAATTAACTTACATCTTGCAAATCCCCTTAATTAAGATCCCTCCCAATTAAACAAGAACAGAAAGATGTTCATCAAAGAAATCAGCAACCAGCCCACAACGAACACACGAAATGGTAACACCAAACTACCAATCACATCAAACAAGAACAGAGAGATTGTTAGGAATCATCATGTTGATGTGTACGTGAAGCATTAACCGGAAGCACTTTGTCGATAATCATATTAGCTCGTCGAAGATGTCAACCAACGGCTCATAGAAGAAACTCCATGTAACGATGACCCAATAAGAAGAAGATCGGTTCTTACATGAGTTTGGAGCCGTTTGACCATTATTCTCATAAATCAATCAACCATGCGGTAATTTCACACTTTTCTCCCCTCAAGAATTGCATACGGAGTTGCCATTCTTGATTAAATAAGTGAAAATCATCCGAGTGTTCTATTCACACTTCTCCCGCAAAAATAAGCACATGATGTCTCCATCTTCATTATAATCGAGCAAGTGGAATGAGAAAACAATCGGTGGTAGCCGGTTCACTTGATGACTAAAGCGCATGGAAAAGTATGAAGCATGTGGATGAGAATGGTCATAATAAGAAGATTTCTCTTCTTGAAAGATAAAGCGCCTCAAGCGTACACTTTTCTTTTCTTTAGAGAACGAGGTTTGAATCAAGTATTCAAACGTCATAAGAAGATTTCTTCTTCTTGAAGATAAAGCGCACTAACACGTACACTTTTCTTTTCTTTAGAGTACGAGGCATGAACTGTTGTGTTCATACGTCATAATCTCTCTCTTTTCAATCTCTTTTGGCAAAACATGTAATCAACCCCATTATCATTCAAGAGGCTCTTTGTAGTGACAAATGATGGAGAAAACCCGATATAATGAATTTGACCTAAAGTAAACTACCCGAACTCGTGACTTAAACTTGCACATATGTAACAAAAGAGCGGTGCCGATTTCCATTAGCATCTCTAAGTACTCTCTATGTACTCTATACTCTTCAACCAACCAACCATCAAGTATAAGACGACATTACCTCTTGAAAATCCACAATTGAATGTGACATCGAGCACTACAACGTAACTCCTTAAAGTGATAGTTATTTTGTGGTGATACGAGCCCAATTTCCCTCGTGGTAAAAAAAAAAAAAAAAAAAAAAAAAAAAACTCCAAAAATAACTAGATTTCCAAGTCTTCGTTTTTAATGATAAGCTTGAACAAGGATCTTGAAGAATCTTCATCCATCCATCCCCGATACCTTCGGATACTAAGTACACTCGCCCGTGATATTTCACTTCAACCTCAAATAAATAATAATGAATTAACCCCGTTGTCACATCTTCTAGTTAAAAGGTCAATTCTAGCCTCCTTTGACGTTTTAAGTGAACTCTGATAATGGTTTTCATCCCGACCATTGTTAAAAGCACATAACCCCGAAAAATTTTGAAATAACCAAACTGCCATGAAGAATATCCAAACAATCACCCAATTCATGAAGTACACCCTTTTATCCCTTCTTCGAAGTAGAAACCATAGCACCAGCATCAAGTAGATCCATAATTACATTTTCTCTCCTCCAAGATGGTTCCATCATTACGGGATTTTACAACTCTATGGTTTAAACCGAGAAATAGTTTCTTTCGCGGGATTTCACAAAACCAAGAATAAACCGTAAGATAGATCCGAAATGCACTTTACTATTACCCGGATGTTTCCATTGTCACGGGATTTTACAAGTCTATGATTTAAACCGAGAAATAGGTTCTTTCGCTGGATTTTACAAAATCAAGACAAAACCGTAAGCAATGTCAGTTCGTATTCAGACAGCATTGGTTTCGTTGAATATCTATTTTAGGGGAATATGCAGTGGTTCATCAATGATTCATACACCAACATCAACCATCCAATTAAGACTTTGGTAAACACATCTTCCACATAATCTGACGGCAATTGCAATGACTACTTGTTGAAGTAAATCCGATATACCAAACTTGATCATGAAGTAGAATTCCCCAGATTAGTTACTTAAGCTTGTACTAATTCTCGTGAAAAAGAAACGGTGTACCCAATGTACAAAACCTCTTGACATTCTCAACTGAGTGAGACACCGAAGTGATAGTTACGTTGTGGGTAAAGTGAGAAGGAATCACAGACGCAACTAAATAGCCAAGTCTTTATCACCCTCTATAAACGCCCAAACAAGTCATCTTCGCGGAAGGGTAGAAAGAAAGAAGACGAAATAAATAAATACGCCCGGAAAATCTCACTTCAAAGTCAAATAAGAAACACCTTCCAACCAACCCCGTAGTCAACTTCAAAATTTATTTGCTCAAGCCGTGAATTTTGTATCCTCCGTGAAAATTATCATACCAAAAATACCGCTCTTCAAAATGTATCCAAAATATTATGAAAGAAAATTCGGATGACAAGATATTGTGAGTGATATTATCATCATATTATGCGGTTCAACCCAATCACAATATGTAAACAATCCAGCAAAAGCTAAATATGCACGAGCCCAAGTATTAAAATGAGAAGCCCATTGACGAATTAACCTCACAAAGCCCATAATCGAAATTATAGCCATAAGGCCCTCGTTTGATCAAAGAGACCAACCCACATTTCTTATAACCGGGCCCGGTGTATATTTGAGACACCGACCCACACTCCACTTTACATATGTGACCGGGTATAAAAGATAGAATACCCTAAAAATGTGCACATTAACCCTAAACCTCATCTAAAATAAAACGCCTACCACTGTTTTCTCTCACCCAATGTATTCTCTCATGTGACAACTCGTACTTTCAGGTCATTTCTCAAAACAATTCATGCTTCACTATTTCATCATTTATTGTAAACTAGGTTTACGTGTTCCAAATTGCAGAACCTTAATGGTTTAGTCATGCAATTCATGATCATATCATCACGGACATTTCATATAGACTAAGTTTAGTCTACATTTCATTAACATCATTTTCATCATGTTAGTTCATTCATGACTTTGCATTTCACATTAAACGCGTAAATTTCATATTAAATAAACGTTATCGCGTAAGTTATTATTTTGAACATTTAATCCAATACTTCCAAAAATTTTCCCGACATATTTTTATACTTACATTTAGTTTATAAAAATGATATTTTGAGTTTACCTAGTGTTTTAAATTTATTTTGTATATAAATCGTTAAATTTATATTATTACGACGCTTTTCTTAAAAACTACACGATAATTATTATATCACTCAAATTTTACAAGAAATGTATTTTTACAATTTATATAACCTCAATACATTTTACTTGGATCCATTAAAAGTTATTTTGAGCTAAAACTACCTTAGATGCACAATTCTATATAAAAGCTACAAGTTACAACTTACACTTATTTAACTTATACATTTTACCTACACAATTACATATATTATAAAAAAATATATATTTTTTGTTGAAATTCAACCCCCTTGGCCGACCAAGGGGGGGGGAGTTAGTCATAGTGGGTAAAGATCTCTTACAAGTATAGATTTATACACTAACTTTCTTACACACTCATTCACAACAATAATTCACACTTCAATAAAAATCATTCAAAGATTTCTCTCCTCTTTTTCTTCCTCTTCAAACCGGCCAACACCAAGAGGGTAGAAGAAGTTCATCAAAAATTTCCATTATCAAGTTTTAACAATCTAGTTACACTCTTAATCAAGGTTTTGAAATAAAAACCTAGGGTGTTTAGGTTTAATCCTTGTTCTTATCACCTCATCAAGTAACTAGTAAGCATATCATTTTCATTTTTCATCTTTCATTATCATTTCATATGTATTTCATCATTTTTGAGCAAAGCATGCAAGACTTATGGATATTTATACCATTTTTACATTGTTTTTAAGAGTTATATATATAGAAGTCATCCTATAATTTATCCCTTGTTATATATTAGTCTTGATGATGTTTAGGAACCCATGACACCCTAAAAAGGTGTATGGTAGGATTAGAATAGCTTTGGAGTTGTTTTGAAGGGATTGGAATAGGTTTAGTACGAGAAAAACTCTTTTCGACAAGTATAAAAAGTGGTCTGATCTTAATTTGTATTTCTGGAAAATCCGACAGTAGACACGAATTTTTGGCCTAGATATTTAGAAAATATACTTTAAAACGAATCCGTGGCGCTGAACGGATTAAAACGGAGTTATAACGAAGAAGTTATGAATTCTTCAAGTTTGACGACGAAATATATATTTTCAAAATTTCAGACACTATTATTGTTTTATTCGAGTCAAAACGAGTCTTAAGCTTTATAAATTATTTCGACTTATCAAAAATATATTAGTATACTTTGATACGGAGCTAAGGACGTATAATACGTAGAAAACGGATTTGTAACGACTAAAATATACACGTTTTCATAAAATTGCCGTAACTTTATTAGTTAAGAAAAACTATATTATTTTCATTAGACAAGTGTTACGGTAAACAAAACGACCATATTGAAGGCTATTTTTAACGTTGACGTAGAACTTTTTGTAACGAGATGTCTTCTAATAAAATCGAGATCACCAAGCATATTTTTCAAAATGACCAACCGTTTGTATAGCGGAGTTGTAATAAATTATTTACGGTTGCTTAAACTTTGCCGAAATTCACTTTTAACTACATTTTGGACAAAATCACCCTACTTAACCTATGTTTTTCATTATGATCGAGACCTCTAGGATAAAAACTTAAATGCCAAAACTTCTAGATTTTGATACAAGCTTTCCAAAACCGTTGAGTTCGTTTCCTAACGTTCGACGTACATCATTTTATGACTAGCTTTTCGAAGCCATTTTTGTCACTTTCATGAAATTTCCAACGACATTATTTTACGACGAAAAGTTAAAATTTCACAATAAATCATTAAGAAACTATTGTAGGATGACATTTTGACGTAAATACTTGCAAAGTAATTTAAGAATGGTCAAGACGTCAAAAGAGTATTTTTCGACGATAAGTATTATTTTCAAAACTCGCAAATGGTATAAATAACATACGAAATGCATGCATAACATTACATCATAACTCATTACGTATCATATCATTCACAATAGGTCAAGGTTAAAGTATCACGCTACATCTCGGTGTACTCACTTTTGTCATCATACCAATTCATCAAGTGAGTCATAGCCCCTACTCTTTTAACTGTTTTGAATTACTTTTGGGGGAGATACATGCTTAACTATTTTCACAAGTACTTTATCTTTTAAGGATAACTTCTATCATGATCATCATTGTTTCAACCTGAATGTTGTACTATATTAGTTATTCTTGTTTGTTTGGTATAGTTCTACGTCAGATAAAGTTCTATGTCGCTTGACTATCGATACATCGTCGTATAAAGTTCTATGTCGATTGACTCGATACATCGTCGTATAAAGTTCTATGTCGATTGACTATCGATACATCGTCGATAAAGTTCTATGTCGGTTGACTATCGATACATCGTCGTATAAAGTTCTATGTCGGTTGACTACCGATACATCGTCGATAATGTTCTAAATCGGTTGACTCACGATACATTGAGTCTAGTCCTATTGATTAAGCTCTATTGTTCTCACGTCGAGTTAGGTACTATTGTGAATTCATTTGACATCATGTGTTTGAACATAAACTATACATATTTTGGCGGTGGGTTGTGAACACACGGGTTGCAAGTTTTGTATGGGCGGAACTTGGGCGGGTGGATTTACAATGCCTTTCTGCATAAACGATTTTGAAAGGCTTTACATTTCAACACAAACTCTATGAACTCACTCAACCTTTGTGTTGACACTTTTAGCATGTTTTTATCTCGTGTATCTAAGGCATTCACTTCATGGCATGCATGTGGACACATCATGGAGTCGCGGTGACGACTCGTCTCACTTGGGTTTTACGCACTTTAAAACATCGTTTGAATTGTAACAAACTTATTCCCGCACAAGTTGATTTTCATTTGGGACCTACACTTTGTAAACTCGATTGTTTTATTAAATCAAACGATGTGTTTTCCAAACGACACTTTAGGTCGCTCAATATAACTGTGATTGTGATGCTATGACAATCAATCCCGTGAATTCCATTCACCGCAAAATGTAATTTGGGGTGTGACAGATTGGCATCGAGCTTGATTATAGAGAACTAGGTTGCATCATTGACCCTAGACTATAACTACATCATCATAGCATCTCATCATTTCATCATAAGTGCATGTTCACTTTGCATGCGATTTATACGTACATTTCTCGAGTTATTTACTTTCGTTTCAAATCGATTGTCGCATGGATGCCCTTAAATACACATCCCATCATACTCACATCAGACTCCAATGTGGTGAATGCCCTGTCATTCCCTATCACAATTTTTTTTTCACCAAGTTGACTTAACACCAAACATCATATGAGTCAATTAGTCCAAGCATTGCATAGTTACTCCTAAATTATACATAGCCTGATCACCTATGTCTAATTCAGGAAGAATCATGCAATGAAGGGAGTAGTAGGCTTATATGTGTAAGCAATTCTATGAACGAGCCAAATTTTCAAAAGAACCGTTACTCGAACCGATTTAGCCTAATCTCATGACGGTCCTTGTTTGATGAGTTGTGAGATTAAGTAAAATCGGTTACCAAAAGTCTTTTGAGGGTTTTGCTCGAGAATGGGAAGGCTTGCCTCATCAAACCCTAACCCGAGAGACCAACACGAACCAATTCAAGGACCGAATTCCTTTTGGATGGGCGAATGTGACAACTCGTACTTTCGTGTCATTTCTCAAAACAATTCATGCTTCACTATTTCATCATTTATCGTAAACTAGGTTTACGTGTTCCAAATTCGCGTAACCTTAATGGTTTAGCTGCGAATTCATGATCATATCATCACGGACATTTCATATAGACTAAGTTTAGTCTACATTTCATTAACATCATTTTCATCATGTTAGTTCATTCATGATTTTGCATTTCACATTAAACGCGTAAATTTCATATTAAATAAACGTTATCGCGTAAGTTATTATTTTGAACATTTAATCCAATACTTCCAAAAATTTTCCCGACATATTTTGATACTTACATTTAGTTTATAAAAATGATATTTTGAGTTTACCTAGTGTTTTAAATTTATTTTGTATATAAATCGTTAAATTTATATTATTACGACACTTTTCTTAAAAACTACACGATAATTATTATATCACTCAAATTTTACAAGAAATGTATTTTTACAATTTATATAACCTCAATACATTTTACTTGGATCCATTAAAAGTTATTTTGAGCTAAAACTACCTTAGATGCACAATTGTATATAAAAGCTACAAGTTACAACTTACACTTATTTAACTTATACATTTTACCTACACAATTACATATATTATAAAAAAAAAAATATATATTTTGGTAAAATTCAACCCCCTTGACCGACAAGGGGAGTTAGTCATAGTGGGTAAAGATCTCTTACAAGTATAGATTTATACACTAACTTTCTTACACACTCATTCACAACAATAATTCACACTTCAATAAAAATCATTCAAAGATTTCTCTCTCTTTTCTTCCTCTTCAAACCGCCAACACCAAGAGGGTGAAGAAGTTCATCAAAATTTCCATTATCAAGTTTTAACAATCTAGTTACACTCTTAATCAAGGTTTTGAAATAAAACCTAGGGTGTTTAGGTTTAATCCTTGTTCTTATCACCTCATCAAGTAACTAGTAAGCATATCATTTTCATTTTCATCTTTCATTATCATTTCATATGTATTTCATCATTTTGAGCAAAGCATGCAAGACTTATGGATATTTATACCATTTTACATTGTTTTTAAGAGTTGTATATATATAGTCATCCTATAATTTATCCCTTGTTATATATTAGTCTTGATGATGTTTAGGAACCCATGACACCCTAAGAAGGTGTATGGTAGGATTAGAATAGCTTTGGAGTTGTTTTGAAGGGATTGGAATAGGTTTAGTACGAGAAAAACTCTTTTCGACAAGTATAAAAAGTGATCTGATCTTAATTTGTATTTCTGGAAAATCCGACAGTGACACGAATTTTGGCCTAGATATTTAGAAAAATACTTTAAAACGAATCCGTGGCGCTTGAACGGATTAAAACGGAGTTATAACGAAGAAGTTATGAATTCTTCAAGTTTGACGACGAAATATATATTTTCGAAAATTTCAGACACTATTATTGTTTTATTCGAGTCAAAAGCGAGTCTTAAGCTTTATAAATTATTTCGACTTATCAAAAATATATTAGTATACTTTGATACGGAGCTAAGGACGATAATACGTGAAAACGGATTTGTAACGACTAAAATATACACGTTTTCATAAAATTGCCGTAACTTTATTAGTTAAGAAAAACTATATTATTTTCATTAGACAAGTGTTACGGTAAAAAAACGACCATATTGAAGGCTATTTTAACGTTGACGTAGAACTTTTGTAACGAGATGTCTTCTAATAAAATCGAGATCACCAAGCATATTTTTCAAAATGACCAACCGTTTGTATAGCGGAGTTGTAATAAATTATTTACGGTTGCTTAAACTTTGCCGAAATTCACTTTTAACTACATTTTGGACAAAATCACCCTACTTAACCTATGTTTTTCATTATGATTGAGACCTCTAGGATAAAAACTTAAATGCCAAAACTTCTAGATTTTGATACAAGCTTTCCAAAACCGTTGAGTTCGTTTCCTAACGTTCGACGTACATCATTTTATGACTAGCTTTTCGAAGCCATTTTTGTCACTTTCATGAAATTTCCAACGACATTATTTTACGACGAAAAGTTAAAATTTCACAATAAATCATTAAGAAACTATTGTAGGATGACATTTTGACGTAAATACTTGCAAAGTAATTTAAGAATGGTCAAGACGTCAAAAGAGTATTTTTCGACGATAAGTATTATTTTCAAAACTCGAAATGGTATAAATAACATACGAAATGCATGCATAACATTACATCATAACTCATTACGTATCATATCATTCACAATAGGTCAAGGTTAAAGTATCACGCTACATCTCGGTGTACTCACTTTTGTCATCATACCAATTCATCAAGTGAGTCATAGCCCCTACTCTTTTAACTGTTTTGAATTACTTTTGGGGGAGATACATGCTTAACTATTTTTCACAAGTACTTTATCTTTTTAAGGATAACTTCTATCATGATCATCATTGTTTCAACCTGAATGTTGTACTATATTAGTTGTTCTTGTTTGTTTGGTATAGTTCTACGTCGTATAAAGTTCTATGTCGGTTGACTCATCGATACATCGTCGTATAAAGTTCTATGTCGATTGACTCGATACATCGTCGATAAAGTTCTATGTCGGTTGACTACCGATACATCGTCGTATAAAGTTCTATGTCGATTGACTACCGATACATCGTCAGATAATGTTCTAAATCGATTGACTATCGATACATTGAGTCTAGTCCTATTGATTAAGCTCTATTGTTCTACGTCGAGTTAGGTACTATTGTGAATTCATTTGACATCATGTGTTTGAACATAAACTATACATATTTTGGCGATGGGTTGTGAACACACAGTTGCAAGTTTTGTATGGCGGAACTTGAACTGGTGGATTTACAATGCCTTTGCTGCATAAACGATTTTGAAAGGCTTTACATTTCAACACAAACTCTATGAACTCACTCAACCTTTGTGTTGACACTTTTAGCATGTTTTTATCTCAGGTAACTAAGACATTCACTTCATGGCATGCATTTGGACACATCATGGAGTCGCGGTGACGACTCGTCTCACTTGGGTTTTACGCACTTTAAAACATCGTTTGAATTGTAACAAACTTATTTCCGCAAGTTGATTTTCATTTGGGACCTACACTTTGTAAACTCTGATTGTTTTATTAAATCAAACGATGTGTTTTCCAAACGACACTTTAGGTCGTTCAATATAACTGTGATTGTGATGCTATGACAACAATCCCGAAATTCCATTCACCGCAAAACAGTAATTTGGGGTGTGACAGATTGGCATCGAGCTTGATTATAGAGAACTAGGTTGCATCATTGACCCTGACTATAACTACATCATCATAGCATCTCATCATTTCATCATAAGTGCATGTTCACTTTGCATGCGATTTATACGCACATTTCTCGAGTTATTTACTTTCGTTTCAAATCGATTGTCGCATGGATGCCCTTAAATACACATCCCATCATACTCACATCGACTCCAATGTGGTGAATGCCTGTCATTCCCTATCACAATTTTTTTCACCAAGTTGACTTAACACCAAACATCATATGAGTCAATTAGTCCAAGCATTGCATAGTTACTCCTAAATTATACATAGCCCGATCACCTATGTCTAATTCGGAAGAATCATGCAATGAAGGAGTAGTAGGCTTATATGTAAGCAATTCTATGAACGAGCCAAATTTTCAAAAGAATCATTACTCGAACCGATTTAGCCTAATCTCATGATGTTCTTGTTTGATGAGTTGTGAGATTAAGTAAAAATCGGTTACCAAAAGTCTTTTAAGGGTTTTGCTCGAGAATGGGAAGGCTTGCCTCATCAAACCCTAACCCCGAGAGACCAACACGAACTGAATTCAGGACTGAATTCCTTTTGATGGGCGAATGTGACAACTCGTACTTTCGTGTCATTTCTCAAAACAATTCATGCTTCACTATTTCATCATTTATCGTAAACTAGGTTTACGTGTTCCAAATTCGCGAACCTTAATGGTTTAGTCATGAATTCATGATCATATCATCACGGACATTTCATATAGACTAAGTTTAGTCTACATTTCATTAACATCATTTTCATCATGTTAGTTCATTCATGACTTTGCATTTCACATTAAACGCGTAAATTTCATATTAAATAAACGTTATCGCGTAAGTTATTATTTTGAACATTTAATCCAATATTATTTTGGGGGTGTGACATCTCATCTCAGATCGCATCTTCATATAACCATAAGATAATCAAACATAAATCCCTCGTTTAATCACAATCTCATCTCATATCTTCATTAAAACATACGAACAACAACACAACAAACTCCCTTCACCTTTATGATAGCACGAGTGAAGAACCAAAAGCAAAAGCAGTTAACTCTTCAAGATCCATGGGGTCTCGGGTAGGTTTAATTTGAGTTATTTGTGTCTTAGTTGTAGAACAAATGAGACAAAGGAAATGACACATTAGTTATCACTCCTTTGTTATGTTTTCGGATAATTAAATGAAGCTACTCTTCAAATGTGTGATTGATGATGATTTTTCACTTTCGTTTTATTGACCGTTCAAGAGTCATGATATGTCTTTGACTATAACGAAAGTAAAACTGAGATCTATTAGTAATTTCGTTGAGTCTTGTTTTTGATGGACGGTTAGAGTTAGGATAGTTTGAGATTATTTGGGTTTAGAGCGAGTCATTAGGTCAGTTTCAATTCGAAGAAATGGGTACTCCATGGGCTGATGAAGTTTGTAAAAACAAACTGAGGTTTAGTCTGAGTTGATATGGTATTTGTTGTGGTCAAGGTCGAGTGGTATTTTATTTCATTCTTCTTCATCCTTTTTCTGTCAAGACAAGTCGCTAGCAAAGTCATGGAGTCAAGTCGCTAGTAGAGTAGTGTCAAGTCGCTAACCTGTTTAAATCAAGTCGCTAACCAAATATTTTCAAAACAACTCGCTAGGTCAAGTCGCTAGCACTCATGACAAGTCGCTACGACTTGTAAATACAAGTCGCTAGGCAGATTTCTGACTTAACTCGCTACACCGAGTCGCTATATATAAGGTACAATGAACCTGGACACTAAGACAAGTCACTAACTTGATAAACAAGTCGCTAGTATGATTTTATACATTTTCCGATGAGTTTTCCGACTACTTTTCCGACCATATTCATGATAAACCCAGAAAAACAGTTTTGACCCAGAAAGCTGCATAAAAAGACTGCATTGTTTGACCCGTTTTAACCACAAGAAATCAGACCATATGACCAGTTTTGATAGATATTAGTAACAACAAAAAATGTCATAAAAGTTAAACTAATCTGTTTGGACAAGTATTTGACACAAGACAAATTTAAACACTTAATGAACAAAATAACCTTTGATGACCAAAAGAGGATACAAAATAAATGTTAAAGCTGTTAACCAATACCAAAAGATAAAAAATGTTCCGACCATAAAAAATAGTACACACAAACAGTTTATAAACATGTATCGAAACCACAATGAATCATCAAAAACACAATAACCTTGGCTCTGATACCATTTGTAGGATCGATATATTTATTGTGTTTGATGATTCGGGTGGTCTTGGATGATGGAAATACATGTTAGACATTTTAGAGAGAGAAAGTAGAGAGATGGGTGTTCAAGCTAGAGACTTGCTTCAATAAAATGTAAAAGGTTAGATTGGAAGCACCACCCCTTCCATGGATGGAAGAGGTATTTAACTATTTATACTTACAGACACAACGACCTCCTGACAGCCTATGGATCAGGTATACAGTGGGTAAAGACCCGTCCTTCCTCCACGGTGTTACACTAAACTATTATACGCTACTGACTAACTAATTAACTACATAATAACGTAAATAACTACAAATCTACGGGCTAACATATGCTAGACCATTATTGGGGTGACCGACACTTTAACATGGAATTTCCAATTCCTAACAGTCAAGATCATGATTAGGATAAGTATGACATAAAGTGGATGTCAATTTACATGGCTGCTGACAAAGTTTTAATGCTCTATTGAATGCAGTTGGTGGAATAATATGGCAGTTTGTGGCATCACAGTCGCGGTAGGAAATATCTAACATCTGAGGATTACCCGAGCCCTGAAGCAAAGGTCAAACCATGGTTCGCATTGCTTATGTTGCTGAGCAAATATCCCAAACACTGTCATAAACACTAGGTCTAATGGCCGGGTCACGTTTGAGTTTGTATCACTTCTCTCTTATTTCGTGAGATCTTTCAAGATATGACGGGAGTGTACCTTCTAACTAGAACATTGCGAAGTATCAAAGCTATAAGTTTAAGCAAATTTCCACCTTTTCATTGCTTGTAGATGATGATACTTTTGGCGTCTGTTGTTAAAAATAACCATCTTGATTCTTGCATATCATTATGTGCCTTATTTTTTCTTCTTTTATTGAAGTAATTTTGAGTTCTTATGAAGAGTATACATGATCTTGATGAAAGGTTTTATGGATATTTAAATATTAGTATGTCCGGATTCGAACTCGAGACTTGAGATTGCACACATTACGTATGAGAGTTGATGTTAATAATTAATATATAAAATGTTATTATTAAATATTAGTCACGAAATAAAACATAACGATAGTTAAATATTTAACAAGGTTTAGTTAACGGTCGTTAAATGTAAACTATAGGGACTAGAATTGAAATTAGAAGTCGGGAAGGATCTAGAATCCCTTTGGGATACTAGGCCGATCGGTTGGGGGATTCCAAACCCAATCCCACTCAAACTTCGTCACCAAGTTAAGTTACCTACACATACAAATCAATGTATTTATTCACAACTTAATCTTGGATCACCAATAACCTAATTTCTCTTCTCCTCTCCTCCCTCTTTTGCTTGGCCGATCGGTACAATCCCCCTCCTCAAGGGATCGATTTTTCCAAGTTAAAGAAACAAGTGTTTGGTTTTATTTGTGATTCAAGAACCTAGCTTTTCACATCAAATCGCTATTAGTACGTGTGTACAAGAACGAAGAACAAGTGCGCTTGTGCTTGTGAATTCCTTGGTGGTCGATTTCTTTGTGGTCGAATTATATAAACCCTAAAGTTAGGGTTTTGGTTTTTGTTCTTGTTCAAACATCGTTTGGTTTACTTGAATTGCTAAAAGATACGCACTTTCTTGTTTGGTTAATTACTTACATGTATTATTCCTATTTACTTCCGCTGCATGCTTTGATGATGTTTACTTGCTTTTATAATTTGTTATGATTAGTATATTCTAACAATGGCATCACGAGCCGTTAATATGATGTAATTAATTATCAAACACATAAAATTGAATCTTTATGATTATATGCATGCTTTTATGGTTTCTAGGGTTTGAATTGAAACCCTAATTTTTAATTATCGGGTCGATTACCCTTTTATTATTTAATTAGGTTTTAATTTTGTAAAACTTGTAGAAACCCTAGGTTGCATGCTAATTTTATGTGGTTAATTAATGAATAATTGTTATGTGTCATGTAATATGCGTATCTTGAGTGATAATTGTTATGCGGAATCCATGGTAGAACATGCATGTTTTGCCATGGATTATTGTTTGTAATAAATTGTTTAGTGATACACACATGTTCTATTTATTTGATAATTATTGAATTGGGGAAGACCTCATTTATAACTAATAAAAATTCGTTATGTGCTATTTGGTATACAATTAACTTTGGCTTACGCAATCGACTTGTCGATGTATGTGGCTCATCTACCTTATAGGTGAAAGCCCTAGTTAATGTATGCATTTATTTACGCCTAGAATTGTTTATTAGAGTTTATCGAAATAATTATGCATGTGCTAATTGTTTTACATATGTTAAATTGTTTAGTTATATGTTTATATTATTTGAGTGTGTTTAATTTTTATTAAAATGTTTTTTTTAATTTTTATTAAAATGTTTATATATTGTTTGACATGTTAGTAAGCAAAAGGGTTTTTATGAATAGAAAATTAAATGGACTAAATAATGGCGAAACCGATTTATTATCTAAGTATTATTCTTGAACTTTTAATCGATTCATGCGATCAGACTAAATGGTTAGAACGGCTCACCCACTAGAATGTACTATAAAGGGTTAATTAAGAAGCGCAACAAGACCGAATGGATGTCTAAGGTTATGCTTTAGCGCCACTCGGTCCTCTCGCCTCCTGTGAGTTCGATTGAGCTACCTAGTATAACCATTCTATGTATGAAGCATCTTAGTGCAAAGTTGTAAGTTTCTCAACGATCGATTAAAACTTTATAGAATTCAATCTTAGCAATTAAAATCTTATGTAAGTTTTTCAAAATATTATGCTATAAAGTTGTATTCATGCTTCTTTATACATAAGTTTTGATCACACGTCAAAAATTGTACCCTTTAAATTTAAGTTTATGCCATCTAATGATATGAAACACTTGAAGTTGTAATTTAGTTATGTGAGACCTTGATCTAGATTACAATAACAAGGTGAATTATTTTGTTGTGTGAGACCTCAACTTAATTATTTGCAGTTTCTAAATTAGACAACTTAATTAAGTTAGTTAGTGAGACCTATGACTGAAGGCATAAGATGGGATGAAACATGCTTATGTTTTGCATTAATTGTTTTGGCAAAATTGTAAATCCCATAACTTTTGGAATTGAAAACTTGTTTGTCAATTATTGTTTTTCAACAATTACCTATTCTATACTTTCACCACTAGCAGATCAACTGATGTGGTGGAACTATGATAACGAGGATCCAAAATTCAAGGAAAATACTATGGTTTATATGAATATTGACCAAAGGGTATTTTATTTTCTTGAATGTTTACTTATCGAAAGTACTAATTTTTGAACTTTTATTTCGTAGAAATGGCTCAGTGAATCATCGCACTAGCCTCGTCGCTCAAATCTATGTTTGATCGAGAGAAATTGACCGGTAGCGTGAATTTCAATAATTGTTATTGGCAACTCGTAATTGTCTTGAGGTTGCCAAAAGACTAGATTATTTAACCACGCCTTATCCTCTCGAACTCGCACTGATGCTACTGCTTTGAAGCACGAGCTGCATGGCAACCGAGTATGACAGTATAATGAGGTCGTCAGCATTATGCTCGGAGTATGAATTCAAACTTGCAAAACAGTTTGAAAATTACTTCCTAATCTCATGCTCAAGAATTGCAAAGGTTGTTTGAAAAGCCGTTGACTCAGAGTTGTATGATTTGATAGATGCTCTTCATAGTTGCAAGCAAGGAGAAGGAAACCCGTGAGCGCCTAACGCTCGAAATGATGAGTTACATGGACCATTGGGGCTACTTAACTATGTCTACCCTAATGACATACAAATTGGCCGAATCAACAGATCCCTTAACAAGGAATTTGATGGTTTCGTGCGTAATTACAATATGCATTGCACGGGGAAGACAGTCAATGAGGTATATGCAATGCTCATTGATTATGAGAAAGGTTTGCCCAAGAAGGCCCCTACACCTGTGGTTCTGACCATCCAGAAGGGTAGGATTTCTAAGCCTAATAAGCCGCTAGCGAACAAGAAAGGGAAAGGTAAGGGTAAAGTTGATAAGGGAAAACGAGTTATGACTTATCAACAAGAACCTAAGAAGTACCCTCCCAAAAAGCGTGAGAATCCGAAGAAGTATATGGCTTGTCATCATTGCACCGAGGTAGGACACTGGAAGAGGAACCGCCCACTCTACCTTGATGAGTTGCGCAATAAGAGGTATAAAATACTGCACCGTGGCTAGTACTTGTGTACTCTTTGATGATAGAATTATTTGCTTTTCCTCATAAAATAAATTCTCGGTATATGATAATCGGATGTGGTATTTACATTTGTAATACACTAAAGGGACTTAGAGGAGCAAGGAAGCTTGCTATGGATGAAAGAATACCGCACGCGGGTAATGGAGCACATGCAACGTTGAAGCTATAGGCACGTTTGATTTAGTTTTACCTTCGGGTTTAGTATCGCTATTAAACGATTGTCATTAATCACCTTCCATTGTTAGGGGTGTCGTTTCGCTTCCTTGTTAAAAGATATTGGTTTCGTTCATACATTTACTGATTATGGAATTTCGGTTTCTTTAAATGGTGTTTTTACTTTAATGTTATTCCAAAGAAATGGTGTGTTTGAAATTGATTTGCATGATAATATGATTGATAAAAATAATTACGCTTTAGCATCAATAATAAAAGAATCAAAGGTGATTTGGATTCTTCATTTCTTTGGCATTGTAGACTTGCTCACATAGGCAAGAAACGCATGCAACAACTCGCAACACGATGGGCTTTTAAAAGACATCAATGATGAATCATTTGATAAATGCGAATCTTGCATATCTGGAAGATAACCAAGAAACCTTTACAAATAGTTTAGAAAGGGCTTCGATCTTCTTGGTGTGATACATACCGACGATGTGGACTACTAAGACATGTGTCAAGAAAGGGTGCTAGCTACTTAACCTTTACCGATGATTTCACAAGTTATGGTTATGTTTATTTACTTAAACATAAAGATGAAGTCTTTGAAACATTTAAGGTTTTAAGAGTGAAGTAGAACCGCAACTAGGAAAGAAGATTAAAGCTCTTCGATCCGATGGGGGTGAATATTTAAGCCAAGAGTTTAAAGATTATCTAGTCGAGTGTGGTATCGCCCAAAGAACTCACATCTCCATATACTCCACAACAAAATGGTGTATCCGAGAAAAGGAATCGTACAATCGCTAGACATGGTGCGATCAATGTTTAATCTTACAACTCTTCCCTTATCCTTTGGGATTATGCTTTAGAAACTTGCTCGCATATTGAATATGGTTCCAACTAAGAAGGTTGATAAAGACTCCTTATGAAGTGTGGTATGGAAAGCTCCCAACTTGCCTTACTTAAAGGTCCTGGGTTGTGAGGCGTTTGTTAAACGTGACTCTGTTGATAAGCTACAACAAAGATATGTTAAGTGTATCTTCGAGGATACCCAAAGGAAACTATGGGTTACTACTTTTACTTTCCACCGAAACAAAGTAATTGTTGCTAGGTATGGAGACTTCCTTGAAAGGGATCTCATATCTCATGAATTCAAGAGGAGAGTTTATGATCCGGAAGATGATCAAGAAGATACAACACCTTCGAAAACACTAGCCAACCTCAAGTAGAACCCGAAAGTCCGGGCGCTCCACCGGTTGAAGTGGTTCCCATTCAGAGATCCGCAAGGGCTACGCGCACCGAGCGCCTATGTCTCAACGTAGAAGCCGAGGAAAATATGTTAGGGATCTTGGTGAACTCGCTAACTATAAAGCCGCCATGATGAGTCCCGAAAAGGAAAAATGGCGAGTTGCAATGAATGGGAAATGCAATCCATGAAAGATAATGAAGTTTGGATAGAGGTTGACTTACCTCCAAATGCTAAGGTAGTTGGAAGTAAGTGGCTCTATAAGATAAAACCGACATGGATGGCAATGCACACACCTATAAAGCTCGTCTTGTAGCTCAAGGGTATACTCAAACTTTTGGGATAGACTACGAGGAGACATTTTCTCCTGTAGCGCATATTAGAGCTATTAGGATTCTTATAGCTATAGTTGCATACTATGACTATGAGATATGGCAAATGGATGTCAAACCGCTTTTAAATGGTCGCCTAGATGAGGACATCTATATGGCGCAACTCGAAGGGTTTGTGAATCCAAAGTTTCGAGCGCGTATGCAAACTTCAAAGATCCATTTATGGATTGAAGCAAGCATCAAGGCAATGGAACAAGAAGTTTGATGAAGAAATCAAGAAATTTGGTTTCACTCAAAATCTTGATGAGCCATGTGTGTATCACAAAGCTAGTGGGAGTAATGTTATTTTCCTTATCTTATATTTCGATGACATATTGATCATGGAAAAGACATTCCAATTTTGCAAGATGTAAAGTCTTATCTTGGAAAGTGCTTTTCTATGAAGGACTTAGGGGAAGCAGCATTTATTCTGGGAATCAAGATCTATCGAGATAGATCAAGGCGGTTAATTGGACTAAGCCAAAGTGCTTACATTGATAAAATATTGAAGAGATTCAATATGCAAGATTCCAAGAAGGGATATTTGCCGATGCAAGTTGAACATGGCTTAAGTAATAAACTATGCGCAAACACCGAAGAGGTGGCACACATGAAGAAGGTTCCTTATGCTTCTATCAGAGGATCTATCATGTATGTTGTGAGATGTACAAGGCCCGATGTGGCGTTTGCACGTAATATCACCATCGGTATCAATGAACCTGTGTGTGAAACACCGGCAAGTTGTTAAGAACATTCTTAAGTATGTAAGGGCTACTAAAGAAATGTTTCTAGTGTATAGAGGAAATCCAGATGCGAAACTTGATGTTACTGTGTTTTTTATGATCGTCATTCCAAACCGATAAAGATGATACGAAGTCTCGACGGGTTATGTCTTTGTCATTAATGGAGGAGCAGATTGACTGGAAGAGCAAGAAGCAAACAACGGCTATGATATGTCTATTACAAGTTGAGTACATAGTCGCCTGTGTCGCGATGGAAGTCGTTTGGATTAGGAAATTCATTTCGTGACTGGAGTAATGCCCTCAATCGAATTACCTTTAAATGTGTATTGTGACAACTCGTTGCAATAACATTTGCCAATGAGCCTCGAGTCATGAAGGCGCCATAAATTTTCCTCGTCGATATCACTATGTTCGAGAACAAGTCGAAATAGGTGAAATCAATCTACTCAAAGTTCATACGAGATGAAAATCTAGTGATCCCTTTACGAAGCCTTTGCCAAAAGAAAAACTTATCGACCATGTCGATGGGATAGGACTTCGCTTAGCTAGTAGTTTCATGCGATCCGTGATTAGTATTTGGATAAAGGATGTTATGAACAAATATTACTTTAATGAAATAAAATAGTTGTTTATGTTTATTTTCATTTTCTTAATATTATATCCTATATTTGCATGTTTAATCCGTGAATAACTTATGTAATTCTTAATAGTCCGTTGTCGATCAATGACGTGGGAATGTCATTGAATTAAGACAACTGAGTTTTGGTAGAATATACTTAAAGTATATTGATGCGTGGGACATACCAAATTCACATGATATTCAATGAATTGAATATAGGACTCATCCCAACTTTACATGATGATACTTTTGGATTTTTGTCATTAAGTATATCATGAAGTGTTTATCCTCAGACTTGAGATACCGATAACCGATATGAATGTATCGCATTTGTGTAAGATAGTCTAACGCTATCCGTGAATCGGTAGTTATAAGGGCTATTTTCGGAAGTGTTACAAAGTTCATGAGTTATGTTTGTAGTTAAGAGAATTTGTTCATTTGAATTTGTTTCAAAGCATAATACTATATTTGGGCCCCTTGTAGGGTTGACAAGATGTTTGTATGGCCATACCCAAGATCTATCTGGAATATGTTCAGATAATTTGGTAATCTTGTTCAATCTAATACAACGAGAAATAGAATATTAACTTATGAAATGACTTGATCCATATTCATAGTTAATGTAGTATTAGTAACAAAAGGATAAGTAAAAATGATGAATCATTAAATAGTTTTTCCAGAAACCATA
This sequence comes from Chrysanthemum lavandulifolium, assembly GCA_022545495.1. NCBI lineage: Eukaryota > Viridiplantae > Streptophyta > Magnoliopsida > Asterales > Asteraceae > Chrysanthemum > Chrysanthemum lavandulifolium. Next base: position 28,444,006 of record CM040246.1, read on the forward strand.
CTCGATTCGATCCGGGGCATTGGCGTGTTAGGCTAGACTAAACCAATGTCATTACTATATTTAGTAATATCCAGTGGGAGTCGAAAGGTTTTATGGATATTTAAATATTAGTATGTTCGATTCGAACTCGAGACTTCGGGATTGCACACATTACGTATGAGAGTTGATATTGTTGGTGGTTATTCGTCCCAAAACAGGTGTAGATAATCAACTCAAAGAACGATCAACTGCTTCAAGCAGAAACAAACAATGGTCAAGAAGTGAGATACCACCGTGTGGTTACGGATATCACTTGGAATCGTGATCACTTTCCAAAGTAAACTATTCGACCCTAATGCCCGGGTATCACGAATATCTACTGGGATAAGACCAAATGCGCTTAGAGAATTAGGCACAATTCTTTAACCCTTGCGCTTATAAGTGTTTAGTGTTTTCAGGTGTTTTTCATGCATGTTCGGATCTCCTATTTATAGGAGGTTACTCTGACCGCTCCAATGGAATTATGAGTATTAATCGCCCATTAATAGCCTCATAATTATCGCCATTATAGTCGTTAGTGGTTACATGACCAATTAAACGTGGTCATAATGATGCGCTTAAATCGCATTTATCAAGACTTATATCAAGATTTCATAGTGCTTTCGGTGGTTACACTGCTTCAAGTAAACACAACTTCAGTGAGATACCACTTGAAACATCGATCCCGGGCTGGCATCGCTTGATGGAAACACCGATAATCGGCCATAACCACAACAAGATTTCACCAAGCACTACCAATACATACCACTATTAGAGTCGTGGTGTTCATGGACCTTATGGGTGTACACTGCACTCCTAACCCATTACAAGGTGTGAACCATCCCACAAGTGCACTAAATTTTCCAACAATCCTCCCCAAATTTAGTTCAACGCCTTTGCATGTAAAATAAACATTACAAAACATGTGCATAAACGAAAATGTCCTCGTGATTGAATTTCCATCTTAGTAATTACACATTCAAATATTCGAGAATCGGGTGTTCTAAGAATTGAACCCTTCAACCCATTTGAATACCAAGATAACTACACACAGTTTTCAACACTTAAAAGCTCCCGACACTATACAAGCCATGTGTCCATATCCAAATTCATAAATGTTGTAAAAGCTAAAGTCCAAAAGCTTCTCAAGCGGCAAAACTTTAACATTTACATAGGTGGTTCCTCTTTATTCATGCTCCCCGCCAAGCACTTTTCAAAGATAAGTTAACCATTAAAAGTAAAGACTTCATCCTCCTTTCAAAGCAGTTCCGAGCACAACCTTGGGATGTAAAATAAACATGTGCTCCAATCCACCGAATGTTCGACTTTCCACATTGAACTCGGCCCTAAGTTTCCTCGGGAGGAGTTGGGTGTCCTAGCATTCGAGTGACTAAGTTGGACTTAAACCCATCCCTTTAGCGAGACTTTATAACCAAGTCTCTAGCCACCCCTTCACAAGTGATCGCCTAAGTTCGTTGAGATCTCACAAACTCTATAGATACTACCCCATTCATGATAAGCTCACGAATCATGCTATGCCCGACACCTAAGTGTCTAGACTTACCATTGTACATCCGCCTATAAGCCTTAGCCAATGTAGCCGCACTATCACACCGGATAGAAATAGGTGCTATAGGTTTAGGCCACAATGGAATCTCAAGAAGCAAGTTTTTCAACCATTCAAATTCTTTACCAAAGAATTGCTAGAGCCACAAATTCAGATTCCATTGTTGAACCGGTGATGCAAGTTTGTTTCTTGGATGCCCAAGAAATTGCACCTCCACCAAGTAGAATACCCGACCACCGGTAGACGAATTGTCTTCATGCAGTATCGATCCAACTTGCATCGGTGTAACCTTCCAACATCGATGGGTAACCAAAGATATGAGAGACTATAATCCATAGTTCTCTTCAAATACTTCAATATTCTCCGAATCGCTTGCCGTTGATGAGCACTAGGATTGCTAGTATACCGCTCAATTTTCCCACCGCAAAACCAATATCGCCTTGTACAAGTCATGGCATACATCAGCACCCAATTACCCTAGAATACTCAAGTTGAGATACAAACCTTGTCATGATTAGGCATCGCTTCTCACAGTATCCATAGGTGTACTCATCGGAGTACAATCAAAGTAATTGAATTTCCTCGGTGACCTTCTCAATATAATGAGACCGAGAGATAGAAATTCTTTACTTTCATGTTTAATCCTTATACCAAGGATAACATCGGCCTCCCCATGTCTTTCATGGAGAACCTTGATGACAAAAATTCCTTTGTCGTCAACCCGATTTTGGTCGGTGCCAAAGATCAACATGTCATCAACATATAGACAAATGATGACTCCTTTACCGATTCATCAAATTTGCTATATACATGCATTTGTCGACTTGGTTACGAACATAACCACTAGACAAAACTACTTCATCAAACTTTTGATGCCATTGTTAGGTGCCCGCTAAGTCAATAAAGAGACTTAATCGCTTTACACACCTTGTTTTCATTGCCGTGCAAGATGAAGCCCCGAGGTTGGTTCATATAAACCTCTCTTCCAATTCACCATTCAAAAAGTTGTTTTCACATCCATCCGATAAATAACCGATTGTGAATAGATGCCATAGCAATCGCAGCCTTATGGTAATCGACACGAGCCACAGGGGCATAAGTATCAAAATAGTCTATTCGACTTTTGTTTAAAGCCCGAATAACTATTCTAGCCTTGAACTTTTCAATAGTTCCATCTACCTTCATTTTTCTTTGAAAATCCATTTGCAACCCAAAGGTTTGCAACCGTGAGGTAGATCAACCAACACCCAAGTGTTGTTGCCCACGATGGAATCCATCTCATCATTGATTACTTTTCTAGAAAGCAATATCCTCGACTTCATTGCTTCTTCAAATGTTTTGGGGTCATCCTCAACAATGAAGCAATAGGAGCATTGGTCCGAGACCTCATCCTAGTTCCTTCAACTAAGTATAGTTGAAACTCGTGTCCAAATGACTTTGGAGTCCTCGACCCTTTTGCTCTTCCCGAGCACGTGTTCGTGTTGTTGAACCACAACCTCATCAAGGATCACCGATGGTTCATCATCGGTACCTCTGATACACCAAAGGTCATGAGTTCTATTAGGAATCCTCGACTTGGTCTAGGAACCGATGAGAATCTATTCTCATCAAAGTCTCATCCTTGATTCAATAATGGAGTTAATTGAAACATATTCATTAGGTTCAATAACATAGAACCTAAAAGCCTTGGAATGCTCAAGATATCCAACAAAGATGCAATCAATGCCTCTTTCACCCAAAGTCTTTGCTTTGGATCATGGAGTCTTACAACAGCCCTACAACCCCGTAACCCGAGATAGTTCAGTTGGGTTTCCTTTAGTCCGAGTTCATAAGGGTAACTTTGTTCCTTTTGTTGGGAACCCTATTTAATAAATAGCAAGTCATAACATAGCTTCACCCCAAAACCTTGACTCGATCCCCGAATAGGACAACATGGAATTAACCATCTCCTTCAAGACCTGTTTTCCTTTCGTAAATGCCATTTTGCTTAGGAGTATAAGGGCGCTGTTTCATGGATTATTCCAACAGATCGAAATACAGAGTATCCATATACTCACCTCCCTATCGATCCTTAATCTTTTGATCAAAGACCCAAGTTGTAATTCAACTTCGCTTTAAACACTTTGAATTTATCTAATGCTTCATCCTTGGTATGTAACAAATAGACATAACAAAATCTAGAAGCATCATCAATAAATGTCGCAAAGTACTTTTATTTCCCAAAGAAGGAGTGGCATGCAAATCACACAGTCATCTGTACAAGCTCCGTGAGCTTAGTCTCACGACTAACACCTGAAGGGTTTCTTGGTAATCTTGGTCAACATGCAAGTTTTACACTTTTCAGTTGTCCATGTCAAAGGTCGATCAAACCATTTTAGACATATCTTGCAACCTTTTATAATGTACATGACCAAGTCTTGCATGCCGAGGATAGAATTAGTATGATCAAAAGTAGACACAAAAGTCGAAATAACATTGTCGGTGGTAACAAACATACTATCGATTGGAAACATTAAGCCCAACATTTGATTACATAAATAACCAAAACCAATAAAACACCATGCTTAGAAAGCACAAATTTATCGACTCAATAACTTGTTTATAACCATAATTATTCAAAATACTACTTGAAACCAAGTTCTTCCGATATCGTGAACATGAATAACATCAAACAAAGTTACAATCTTTCCGAACTAAACATAAGATCTACACAACCACGACCATGCACCAAGGTCATTGATGATCGATGCCAAACCGTCAAGTTTTATCACACAAGCTAACCACTTGTGAATGGTCAACCGTAATAAACTTCAAACAAATTTCAGACACCAATGCAATGAAGATCTAGAGGAGTATAGTATTTCCCAGTCGTTAAGTCCCAACGAAATGTGCATCGAATGACCAAACGATATAGTGATCGGGTGAATTTAAACGGGAAAAGGTTTGTGATTGATACTAGATGACAAAGGAAAATGAAGGAAAATTAAAAGCTAGATTATATTAAATAAACGCTATCACTATTTTTAAAATGATGTTTTGATCACGTAAAGGAAACTAAAACGAATTTAACAAAACGCGAATCGAATGCAAATATGTCTAATCTAAGCCCTAAAATGATCCAAAATTATTTTTAAACTAAAATGATATTTTAAAACTATTTATGAATTAAAACTAATTTTATGATTTTTCTTGATTTATTTTTAATTAAAAACTAATTTCTAACTTTTAAAACTAAATTAAAATACTAAAAATTATGAAAATAAATAGGAAAATTGTGAAACTATTTTTCAAAAATCTAAAATAACTAAACAGAATTTTTAAAACTAATTTTGTATTTTTCTGATTATTTTTCTATTTTCTATGATTTAAAAACTATTTAAAACTAATTAAATGGCTAAAAATTACAAATTTAACTAAGAAAAATCTGGAAAAATTATTTGTTTTGCTTTTTATATTTATCTTAACCTAGGAAAAATGAAAACTTATTTTTTTGAAACTTTTCTGATTTATTTGCAATAAAAGCTAATTTAAAAGTCCTAAAAACTGATTTAAATGAGGAAAAATATCAAACAGTGCTGGAAAAATATGAAAAATTCAGGAAAAGTCTAAATTAATATTCTGATTCTATGAAAAATATAAAAACAATAGCTTATGTGTGAGAATATGAAGCTGCAGTGAAGAGTGCTTATAAATAAGCACTCAAAATAAGCTAAAAGCTGCTACAATGCACCAAATTATCACAGAAGCTATAATATGCTTAAATGAGCTAAAAACAACTAGATTCAACTACTCCTACCCACAGATTCTCAAGCTATAAGCTTATGAGTTCAAAAACACACAAGTGAATTCAGTTTTGGGGTGCTCACTTCAAGCTTATGCAACTGCTTATTAATAAGCTCAATCGAAAACCGTGGTTGGAACCTCAAGTAGACCTGGCTAGGAACTTATAAACCAAAATGAGCCCGAGATAAGCTCAAATTAGCTTTGACAAGCTCACATAAAACTCAGGCACACTCAAGATACACCGAGTCGGTGGCAGTAGATAAGCTCTTTTTGAAGAGCTGATTTGAGGCTTAAGAAGCTTTTATAAAATTTTGCAAAAAACAGTTATGGAAACTAGACCAGCTCAACTTGTTACATCCACAATATCAAAGACTTGTGACCAAGGATTAACAAATGAGACCTCAACAAAGATTTGGAAAAACTGGTTTAAGTCATTTTTGACTTTTAATAACAGAGAGCAGTTTGACTTTAATGAAGTTCTAATGCTTCTAATTTGATCTAAGTGATGGAATAAGCTAAGTTAAGACTCAATTAAGCTAGTGAGATGATTTCTAAACCTAGTGCTAGCCTATTTTACTCTTGTACCTATCTGTTATGCAAATCAAAGCAGATTATCTGAGATTTTGACTATTAGAGTGTGCAGACACAATATTATGACTAGAATGGCTTTTACTAGATTAAATGAAACTACACCTTTTAAATCCAACTACTGATAAGCACTAGATCACCACAAAAGGTCATATGCCAAACACTAGCTCAAGTGACTGAATTGCAAATTTAACTAACAAACTACTTAGCTAGTGCAAACCAATGCTCAATCTAACTGTAACTAACCTAAGTGAAGCATAATGTACTGATTTAAACAAGCACTTAACACAGAATTGATAAGAACTAGATATTACAGATTTGAGCTCAAAATAATGAACAACAAAGTATAGATAGCTCTTACTCAAGTCCAAATTTTATTCGACAAACCGTAACCATAACTACACTAACCTAAGCTATTCCAACCCAATCCAAGCTCTGCATCAACCCAATTCCATGACCAATTTCATTTGAAGCTTTTCAGTTGACTTTTGTTGACCGGCTACCAAGATTGTTTGAACTTGAGTAAATAGCTTACCATAAGCTATGAGTAGCTTAAATAAGCTTATTTGAGTTAAAAATAAGCTACTTGGAGCATTGATTATAAGAGCATGAAACTGATTTTTTTAACAGTGAGCATAAAAACTTGAAACTTATGTAAAAACTTGAATTAATACTTAAAAGCACATTACAATGATTATCCAACTTAAGTTTAATATATAGAAACTGAGATTACAATTTTTTGACTTAAACTAAAACATTTATAGTAAAAACGATTTGCATAAAAATATAAAAACTAACTACTCTCTTTCTCTGCCTTCTCCTCTTCTATTTATACATCAAAACTCTTCCCACTTGTACTCTGAGCTTTTCCCACTTGCATTTGGGGCCATTGGATCACTTGAGTCGTTTTTGGCCATTGATGAGATTTTTGGCGCCAAAATGGATTATACAGCTGGGGGGTTGAGTGCAAGGAGGGGGAAAGCATTTAATGCTTTTTGTTGTTTGGTGGAGGTGGAGGGGACATGGAGAGTGGGAGTTGAGCTGGAAGGATGGATGTGGAGTGTTGCAGGTTGAGCAGGTGAAGGTGGAAAAAGGAGGGAAACAAGTGGGCGGGGTAAATATTTGACCGGGGTGTTTGACTTGGGATTTAATATTAAGGAGGGGTCAAAACAGGGGGTCAAGGCATATGGCAGGGGTTCAAAAGGTCCAAAGGGTCATGGTTTGTTATTAATACATAAGGACCATAATTGCAATTCCTCAAAAACAAAGGACCAAATCTGCCAATTTTGCAAAGTTGTTTCAAGGGTCACTTTTGCCAAGTTTCAATAGTACAAGGACCATAAAAGACATTTTCAAACTTCCAAGGACTATTTTTGCCAATTTTTGAAACTTGAAGGACCAAACTTGTAATTTCTCAAAACTTTTGACATTTTTCACCAAAGGACTAATTATGACAACTTATGATTTCAAAAGGACCTTTTGTGACTTTTCTTTTAAAATAAGTGCTCAGGACTATTTTTGACAACTTTTGAAACTTGGGGGACTGAAACTGCCAATTATGCAAACTTAGCTCATTTTTCATCTGATTTTAAACATTTTGCATCCGAAACATATAAATGTAATTTTGAGATATTTTCAAGATTTTGATGCATTTCGAGCGTTTTTAAGTGTTTTGCGATTCAGATTGATCAAAATGATGAGTATTTACACACTCATCATCGACTCATTTCCATGTGAAGAATAGAACCATCATTCGTTGACTCATAAGTCTTGAACCGACTTCTATCTTTACACATGAACTGTTGCTCCGAGTCAACCCACCACGCAAAATCATCATCCCGCACATAAAAGATTCGATACATATGTAACATAATAAATTTGAAAAGACTTATTAAACATATTCGACCTTTCGGTGAGTTGGTGAACCACCACTCCCGAACTTTTAGTGCCCGATCCATTGGCTTTACCACCAACATTAACACCCTTGCGGTCCTTTTAATGTGACCGGTCTTGCCACATTTCCAACAAGTAGGTGTTGCCTTCTTAGGATCCGCCTTGTGTTATCATGATGTTTATATTGCCTTTGTTGTCATTGTACCGTGGAGTTGTTATGCTCCACCATATTGACAACAAATGGTCCAAGAGTGATGCTACTCTTTGGCTTGTCATTATCCTGCACTGAGAATCCTCAATGCGCAGATGACCGCCCAACTTAACTTGAGTTAATTCATCTTTCTTATGTTTCAAGATATGCTTGAAATCTTTCCAAGAAGGAGGAAGTTTGTTAATAACACAAGAGACCTAAATAGCCTCATCCATGTGCATATTGTATTGTGTAAACCTTCCAAGTATTCCAAGAAGTTCATTGTATTGTTCCACAACCGGTCTTGAATCACTCATTTTGTAATTTGTGAAATTACTAACAAGGAACTTACTTGATGCATCCTCGACCATATATTTGGCATCCAAGGAATCCTATAGTTCTTTGGAAGATTCGTAGTTCGATAAATATCAAACAGAGAATCGACATACCATTCGAATAAGACCTCTCGTGATATGTAGTCATCATTCTCCCACTTGCTCCTCCTCCCGATCCGCTCCACGGTAGCATCATCCCCACCATCATCGGGAATTGGAGTAGTCGGCACATAGACCACACTCATGCTCGACGGAAGAAGTGCATCTTCTTCGCCACCTCCTAAAGTCCACCCCTTCAAACTTGTCCACTTTGCAAAGTTTGAAGCCATATGTTTCATAGCGGTTGCCATTGATTATCACTAAATAGTTTACTTTCATTGTTGGTGGTTATTCGTCCCAAAACAGGTGTAGATAATCAACTTCAAATAGAACGATCAACCTGTTTCAAAGAGAAACAAACAATGGTCGCGATGTGATACCACCGGTGGTTACGGATATCACTTGAATCGTGTGATCACTTTCCAAAGTAAACTATTCGACCTAATGCCCGGGTATCACGAATATCTACTTGGGATAAGACCAAATGCGCTAGAGAATTAGGCACAATTCTTTAACCTTGCGCTTATAAGTGTTTAGTGTTTTCGTGTTTTTCATGCATGTTCGGATCTCCTATTTATAGGAGGTTACTTGACCGCTCCAATGGAATTATGAGTATTAATCGCCCATTAATAGCCTCATAATTATCCCCATTATAGTAGTTAGTGGTTACATGACCAATTAAACGTGGTCATAATGATGCGCTTGTAATCGTCATTTATCGGTACTTATATCAAGATTTCATAGTGCTTTCGGTGGTTACACCGCTTGATTGAAACGCCCGCTTGATGTAAACACAACTTCGGTGAGATACCACTTCGGTGGAAACATCGATCCCGCTGGCATCGCTCGGAAACACCGATAATCGGCGTTAACCACAACAAGATTTCACCAAGCACTACCAATACATACCACTATTAGAGTCGGTGTTCATGAACCTTATGGGTGTACACTCCACCTCCTAACCCATTACAAGGTGTGAACCATCCCACAAGTGCACTAAATTTTCCGACAAGTTGATGTTAATAATTAATATATAAAATGTTATTATTAATTATTAGTCACGAAATAAAACATAACGATAGTTAAATATTTAACGAGGTTTAGTTAACGGTCGTTAAATGTAAACTATAGGGACTAGAATTGAAATTAGAAGTCGGGAAGGATCTAGAATCCCTTTGGGATACTAGGCCGATCGGTTGGGGGATTCCAAACCCAATCCCACTCAAACTTGGTCACCAAGTTAAGTTAACTATAAATACAAATCAATGTATTCATTCACAACTTAATCTTGGATCACCAATAACCTAGTTTCTCTTCTCCTCTCCTCCCTCTTTTGCTTGGCTGATCAGTACAACCCCCCTCCTCAAGGGATCGATTTTTCCAAGTTAAAGAAACAAGTGTTTGGTTTTATTTGTGATTCAAGAACCTAGCTTTTCACATCAAATCGCTATTAGTACGTGTGTACAAGAACGAAGAACAAGTGCGCTTGTGCTTGTGAATTTCTTGGTGGTCGATTTCTTTGTGGTCGAATTGTATAAACCCTAAAGTTAGGGTTTTGGTTTTTGTTCTTGTTCAAACATCGTTTGGTTTACTTGAATTGCTAAAAGGTACGCACTTTCTTGTTTGGTTAATTACTTACATGTATTATTCCTATTTACTTCCGCTGCATGCTTTGATGATGTTTACTTGCTTTTATAATTTGTTATGATTAGTATATTCCAACACTTGACATATGGAAACAAGCAGCTGGTACCAGCATTGCAGAAACTTGATCTTTGGTTGAATAGTTATGCTATAAGCTCGAAATGTAGACATAGTCATACACTTGGTTGAACCGCCAAGTGCTTGTATCATAATTAAAGAATTACGCCCTTTAGAGATGCATTCATATCATCGCAAACATTATGTTTTGGTTGAACCACCGACATTTTGTGTCTCTGTTACAACAACAATACCCAATCCTACCGAAGCGAGGTATTTAGTAAGATGATAAACTCATCTCATTGTTCACCCGAAAAATCTTCTTGTTTTAGACAGATCACTTCCCTAGTCATTGGGCCTTCCGTTTCGACTAGCTTTCGTTATATCATAATAATAATAATAATAATACAAAATCCTCAAAGCACAACAATGTGAGATGCTTGTAGCATTTATAAACTTTGGGCGATTTTGAGATGTTCATTTCAGCCAAAAATGAATCAATACTTAAATTTGAAATAGTACACAACCTAAATTAATCCAAACTTTATTCCGTAGAACACAACCTAAATCAAACCAAACTTGCCTGCATCATTTTAAGTCAATATCGTTACATTTGAAATAGTAACAAATGCCTAGCCAAGTTTATACAAGTATCATCGAAGTCATAAATCTATATCAACCACCAAGAGTTTTCTGCTTTCTGCTTTAGAGGCATCAAAATCACTCATCACGACAACGAAACAATATTACAGCATAGTAATCTTCTTTTGTCAGATCACAAATCCTGGCTCGCAAATTTTCCTCTCGTGCACATTTTGCAGCTTGAGCTTCCTCATGAAGAACTTGGATGGGTTACCATTATGGCCAGTTGAACCAGTTGTTTTTCTTCTCATCACTAGCAGCTACTGATTCATACATGTTCTTGAAACAATGAAACATGACTTAGTTTTATAGCAGCATAATCAATCCCAGTTCCCACAATGGCAATCCCAATCGAGTAACGGACATCACCAGGAACACCACCTGATATTGAATGAGTTCAAATAATATATTATTGAATCCAACAACAGCCTAAGATGCAAGAAATTGCTGAATCAGGTGGCAAGACTATTAGTCTAATATATTTAAGTATTAGACCAGCAATTGTTATAATCTTATTCCATATTGATCTTACAAGTTATACAAGTTTTGACCATTATTATACAGTATTATAACACACTGTTAGATTAAGACACGATAGAATGGATAAGTGGCTCTGCACTAAAATTGCCACCAATTTGTATGATTTAACCTTTTAACTATCAACTCCTTTATAGAGATTATGAATGATGACAGTGGTTAATACTTAGTGGTTGTTAACAGTGTTCTTTACATATGTGCATAAACTGACTAGGGATTTTACGTTGTGATGAATGAGTGATTAGTAACTAACCTTGGAATCTGCCTAGAAGAGCACCAAGGCTCGAATCCAAAGAATTGCGAGTCAAAAGATCATCGAGTTCGAGCTCGGGCTCGAATGCTCGCTTAATTTAGCAATCTCTCGAGCACCTGTCATAAAAAAAGTACATAAAAAGACTCGACCTTTCTTCGTCCATTGAGTCAGTCCTGTCACCATTTCTAGTTTTCTACTTAAATCATATACAGAGTACTCATAATCACATTTTCATTTCATCATCGGCACTCACATTTTCATAACAAAACAAACGGAAACGATACAAAATGAAAGGCGAGATAATAGTTTACCATAATAGCAACCAGTCATGATTGCAAGATTAGTAGTGTAAGTTGCAGACATATTCTTTGATGTTTCGAAAAAGGGGGTGTTTGTTTAAGCTTAGAGCAACAAGTATACAACTAGATATTACCTGCAAGAAAATAATAACATAAATTTTGACTTTTAAGTAGATATGATGTGCATCGATAAGAATATACTTACTGATCTCGTTCATTCACAAGGGTTTCTACTATAGTAGGATGCTCCACGCTCATCTCTTTTGAATTAAACTTGACACCATGTCTATGTTGTCTATTTCGTTCATCTGAAAACAACATTAGTTGCCACCATTTTGAAATCAAAATAGCCTACTATTTCGCTCCTGCCAAACATAATAGGACGTAGCAGCTAACACTAACCGAGCTATTATACTCCTAGCAGTATTGGAACGAGCAATGGGAATCAGCCACAAAGTAATATCATCGCACTTAGCCGAGGTCTGCTGCATACCAGCCAACGGACTAACGAGGGACTGGACCTGATAAGAATATTGGCACTCAAAGAAGAGGTGATCATGGGAATCCTGCTGCAACTTACACAGTGGGAATTTTATTAGGTTTAAGCCGATACTATCACTGACATCCCACTCTCTGATTGTATCCCAAGCTATCGTCACCTTAAACTCTATGAGATTACCAGCAAGGTCACGCCACACAAGCTTATCGGGCCGGTTTTCTACTAGATTGGGGGCTTGGACAGAATTAAGTGTTGGGGACCGAGTAACCCATGAATCAGGCCACGTCCAACTGCCCACATTAACCACATTCACCACTTTATCATTAATGGTATACCCTTCACGAGTTATTTCCTGAACAGTTACCTTTGCTACTATTGCAATGGATATTGAATAAGCCTTAGAGCACTTGCAATGGTAACGCCCAGTGGGTGTTAAACCTTAACATTTTCAAGTTATTGCATGTTAACCATACCGTCTATGGTGTTAACATGGTGTTAACACCCTCATGTTAACACCATAAGAGCACTTGCAATGGTAACTTGCAAGTGGGTGTTAAACCTTAACATTTCCAAGTTAGTGGGTGTTAACCATACCGTCGTCCATGTTATTTGGGTGTTAAAGGTTGGGCGTTACCCATGTAACGTGCGTTATTTCTTTTTTTCTTTCTTTTTTTTCATTTCTGCCCCTAAATAAGGGATTGTTTTTGTAAATTGTTGGTGAGTTAAGGTTTAACCTTGGGAATGTTATGATTGCGGGTGTTTTTTTGTGAGTTAAGGTGAAATGTTAAAGCTGATGTGGCGCAGACGTGGCAGGAGGTTAAAGTTTAACTCAAGTTGTTGCAAATGCTCTAACGCGGTGTTATTCTTTTTTTTTTCTTTTTTTTTCATTTTTCCCCCTAAATGAGGGGTTGTTTTTGTAAATTGTTGGTGAGTTAATGTTTAACCTTGGGAATGTTATGATAACGGGTGTTTTTTTTGTGTGAGTTAAGGTGAAATGTTAAAGCTGATGTGGCGCTGACGTGGCACTGTGTTAAAGTTTAACTTGTGTTATATGATAGCAAATACTCTTAAAAAAATCATACACTAAGACGAAAAAACAGCTTACATATTTTGATACTAGGCGAGTACCCGCGCTTAGCGGCAGTTCCTAGCGACAGACAATTATCGAAATGCGATATTGTGGTAAGTATTTCGTATACGTGAAAAGAGCAAAATGTAATTGCAAACGGTTGTAATATGTGGTAATTCAACTCCAGAAAAATTCATAACATGTATCAAACGACATATAAAAATATTTAGTGAGACTCAAAAAAAAAACATTACATCAATTATGAGATACTAACTAACAATGCGCGTTATTTGTCGCGTAAAACTTCTTGGTAGACGACATTTGAGGTATAAACTCCTCTTTGACCGAACTCTTTAATTGGCTTCTCTAATACATTTGTAGTTCTACGTGATACTCGTGCATAGCGACGGGAAACTCTAGCAACAAAAAATTATAGGTAATTATAGTTGTGCAAAACATATAAATACACCGTACTAATTGAAATTGAAGATATATTAGTAATATGTATAGACGAGTACCCGTGTATAGCAACGGAATTTTCTAACGACTACAGTTTGTTTGATAGAAAACTATATTTTATTCATGAATGATTCGACAATATTTATACCGAATGAGACAACTTGTTTTCCAAGACAATATAAAACATTTCCTAATAAGACTCAAAAGATAATGAAACATAATCAAGAATAAAGATAATTACTGTACGACATAATCTTTATGCCATACAAGCTTGGACATGACCCTCTTTGGTCATGGTTCTGCAATGAGCTTTAGCCTAGGCGTATCATTTAATGTCATACATTTTCAAGATTTCATAAATAATTTTCTTAATTTTTCAAAAATTTAAGAAATTGATGTAAACCTTTTATATATGTAGTATAAGTATATATATTCTCCAGTGTCAAGCATGGAGGAGCGAGCAATTCTTGATCAAAAAACTTGTGTAGCTCATGATTGATAACACAATTTAAAAAAGGCAATTTTTGTATACAGTTGACATTCGCATATAGCATGGATTTGAAATAAATATAAGATTTCCTCTTGGGTAATAATACCATTACTCATCTTTTATCCACTCAATATTCCCTCAAATTGTCAGTTATATCTTCCTGTCCCCCTTCAAACTTTTAAATTCTAAACTCGTTCAAAAAGTTAATTGGTGAACTTTAAACCATCGTTTCCGGCAACATCAACTCAGCTTTGAACTTTAAAAGAGAGTACCATATATGATTTTCAGGCTGGACACAGTCGTGACCCGGGTCATCCTTTGTCACATCAGTTTTCTCCCTCCGATGACCAGACACGACCAAGTTGTCAAAGTCGGTGACCAAGTTAAAATTTTTAAAAAAAATGTGTGTAATATAGGTCAAAAATTCGACCGATTGTTATTTTTTTTGTACCACGACCGATGTTCGACCAACATCCCACATTGGGGACAACCGATTTCCAAATCGGTCGAAGGTGCCGCCCGACCGAACTTTTCTTTCCCAGTGTGTCTAGCCTAACAAGCTAAGATACCAAAATGTTACTATATAAATAGATCTACTAAAATAAAATCAATCATCAGACTTGTAAATTAAAGAACATTAAATGAAACCAAATACCATATGAGAAGTTGTAATGTACACGAGAGTGATATCACACCATTTACTTATATTGCAAAACGAAGTTACATAAAATCTCTTAGGTTGCATCATTTCCATTTCAAGAAATATCAATCATGAAACCCTCATTAAAGATATTTGCACACCACGGACATACATAGATAAAGTATAAAATAAATGCAAGAAGTTAAACATCATCGGTTTTGAAGAGAAATATGTGACTTAAATTGTGACATCACTGGCCTCAATAAGCAATATCATTGGCCTCAATACTCAATAAGCATCTTTCAGAACTAAAAAAAAATATTCCCAAATCACAAAAGAAACTATCAAAACCCCAACACAAAAAGGAACATTAGATCTACCAATCAGTTCCAAAAAAGGTAAAATTTAATAAGATCAGTATCTGAAATGCAAAATACAATCCACATACAATAAGAAAAAAACATACGGCCATTACATAAACTTCAAAGAAATGTCAGCAAAACATGTATACTTTATAGATTTATATAAAAAAACTACAAAATACAAAAATAAAATTACAAAAAACTTTACCAACACCAATAAATATTTCTAAAAGGACACGGCTGCAACTTTTCTGGCATCCCAGCGGCGGCTATACAAATTTCGGCGACGGCTACACAGATTCCCGCGAGATCTGGAAAAAAACACAGAAATACAAAAAAACATATACATCTATAAAAAAACATTCAAAACGAAAAAAAAGAGAGAGACAAACCTAAGATTCCGACGGCGGATACACAAATTCCGGCGAGATCTACAAACATAGAAATAAATCTATTAAAAACCTTCAATACTAAAAACAAAAAACCTGTTTGTGATATAGATATGGCGGCGGGGATTTGGTGATTGTTGGTCTCGGTCGTGGTGGTTCTTGGTGGAGAGGGGAGTTTCGATGGCGGTGTCTATGGTGGTGGCGGTAGCGGCTGTCTAAGTGAGCCTTTGGGAGTGTGTGACTGTGTGTTAGAAAGAGAGAAAGGAAGACAATGAGGGTTTGTGTGTGTTTTGTGTGCATATATGTGGTGTGAGGTATGACAGTTTCAACTTGCATTTTAATGTCTAGCCTGTCATTGCCATATATAAGAGGCGTTCCTTTAGCAAGTTACAGACATTCATTGCAATATATTTTGACTTTTCAATAGTAAATTAATGTAGTAAAGATACGTGAACATATTCCACACTTTCACTTTTCCAATTCCACTATTCCACTTTTTCCACTTTTCACTTTTTCAATATTGACCATGTTGACCATTTTTCTTTTTAATGTAGTATAGATAACAAAAGATAATTAATGCAATTGAAAAACAAAACATAAGGGCAACATGTGATCGGATCACTCAAGTGTCAACTCTGGTCACTAGCTTGATATGTCTTTAAAACGGGCAGAGGTTGATTGTACGTCTTCATTGGCGGTAGAGCGGGATAGGGGTGTCGTTGTGGTGGTCGCCAACAATGGTAGTCGTTTCTGAATGATATTGAATGCATATGTGTTCCACGCCCCCTAGTCTCATACTTTAAAGATATGTAAATCCGGACAACGGAAGTCAAGCCACCCTCGACTTTCATTGCTCGCATGGTTTGAATATAAAATACCTGCATATAGTCGCCAACAATGGAAGTGAATTGTGGGCGTTTCTGAATGAGATTGAATGCATATACCCACCTTGAACGCATATACCCACTCGTCTCATTCAAAAACGTCCACAATTCACTTTTAGTGAAGCCACCCTCGGCTTTCATTGCTCGCATGGTTTGAATATAAAAGATATGTAAATCTGGGACAACGGGGAACCCATCCCATGTCGTAATCGGTCCATTCTTTTGTGGAGGCCATTAGAGTGTCGAGGTGATTGAAATAGTAAAGAAGGCTGGTGGTATTAGAAACGAAGGTATTGATAAAAGATTAACAAGGTTTCATGGATTTTAATTTATCTTCGGCCGAGTCTCTATCTATTTAACCCGTTCAAAATGTAGCTAATTTTCTTAATTTTAGACATATATTATATATATGACTATATTAGCCTCTAGTGAATGATTATTACACTCAAATCTACCCATTTACACAAAAATGGGCCGAATTGTCACATCTAACAATATGCTAGCTAGACAAACTGCATTGGCAGGTGAATGTCACATCTAGCAATAGCTTTCGGGCGTGTGTTGTACGTATGTTGGGGGTGTGTCAGGCGTGTAACCAGCTGATGTGGCGTAAGATTTAGGCTAAGCTTATTCTAACGTGGATGCATGACGTGGCATATATGATAATGACAAAAAAATAGCCCTTGACAAGCTCGAACTCATGTAAACAGCTTCACATCCCAACGTCTCAACCACATGACCAACAGACCAAGTGTCCAATTGTTATGGTACATGCATCTTTAGTTCTTATGCCTTATACTTTGGTACGCACCGACTTATTGTAAATAAACCGGGTTTTTGTTTGGCGGTCGGTTCGGGGTGAACCGGGCCGGTTCATTTTGGCAGGACCGGATCCGTTGGACTTGGTTTTCTGTGCTCTTTCTCCGGGTGTCCTTGAGGCTTCATTTGGGATTTTTTGGACTTCGATAAAAATGTATATACGATCGATACTTGTCCGAATGTTTTCACTTCTTCCTAGCTACAAAGAAAAATAACAAGTTTTAAGAGTATTTGCAAATAAAAACACGGTTTTGTTATTTATTAGGACATAAATATGATGATCTTGATACTAAAAAGATGTATAATTTAATGAACACCAGGCTTATGTTTTTTCTAAGCATACTTTTTTGGCTTATTTGGAAACTTTTCAGCTTATGTAAGTTTTTTTTTTATTTTTTTTTTGTTTGAACGAAGCTTATATAAGTTTATTATACCATAGTAAGCTTCTATAAGCCAAAACGTTTCAAAACATGCAAAAAAAAAAATAAAAATAATAATAATAATAATAATAATAATAATAATAATAATAATAATAATAATAATAATAATAATAATAATAATAATAATAATAATAATAATAATAATAATAATAATAGTAGGGTGGGGCTAGTTAGTTACTAATTCTTGTAATTTCTTTTGATTTTAATGAAGTGATGTATGTGTTGATCTTACGGGTTCGTCGCCTTTGACGCAATCCGGTTTGATTGATTTTATACTGCGTATGCAATCGGTGATCTTCTTCATCAAGACGAGGCCAAATGTGCGGATATTGGGTATGGGTTTCTCCCTTCTCTTTTCTTCTTTTGGAGAACTTGAGAAAGATCTTTTACTCAAGCGTATTCGACGCTTCTCGATGACTCGACATTGGGCGCGTGATGATTGGTTTACCATAGAGGTGTGGGGCTCGGTTGGTTTCGATACTAATCTTTTGTAATCCTATGAGTTTTTAATAAAAGTTTGATTTAAAAAAATAAAATAAAATAATAATAATAATAATAATAATAATAATAATAATAATAAAATCTTAAAACCACATAAGGTATAAGCCCGCTATATAAGTTTAAACAAACACCCTGGAAGATAAGTAATTTACAACTAGTTAACATTATAGCGTAACAATATTACCAGCTTAATTTCGACAAGTCTTTTGAGGTAAAAGAATCTTTGATATTTTTTGTTTGTTGCTAAGAGTACTAGGTATCGTGACGCAAGCCAAATAGCCACCTCAACATTTTATTTTTAGCACTCACACATCAAAATACCCCTTCCTTGTAACATGTCATTTCACATGTCAAAAAAGCCCCACCAACTATTTTATTTATTTTCTATTTTTTCAAACAAACTAATTTGTTATTATTCAAATAAAAATAAAAAATAAACATACAAAAAAAAGGGTGTGCTTATGTCCAGGATTAGAGGTGGCAAAATGGTTGGGTTGGGTTGGGTCTTGGGTCTTAGATGGGTATGGGTCTATATGGGTATGGGTCTAGATGGGTCACTTGGAAGGATGGGTCTAGATGGGTATGGGTACAAATGGGTAAGAGTCGGTCGGGTCGGGTTTTTTTGGGTTTTGCTAGTTTTTTTTGTTTCATGGAACATAATAATTAATTATTGTAAACAAAGACAAAATGTATTCAATATCCATTTTTTTACGTTTTCGTCAGTTTTTTTACGTTTTCGTCCGTTTTTTTACGTTTTCGCCCGTTTATTCACGTTTTAATTCACTTGTTAACGTTTTTGTCCGTTTTTACACGTTTTAATCCGCTTGTTAATTCGCTTGTTAACGTTTTTGTCCCTTTTTTTACATATTTTTGAAAACGTGTGAAAATAGGCAAAACGTAACAAAACAGATTTAAAACGTAAAAATGTACGGCGTAAAACGGACAAAACGTAAAATACAATCAAAACGTAAAACCGACGAAAACGTAAAACCGAGCGAAAACGTTAAAGCGGACAATAACGTAAAAACCCGACAAAACGCAAAAGCGTAAAATTATCAAAAACGAACGAAACGTAAAAAGCAGGGCGAAAATGTGTAAAACGGACAAAATCGTAAAAAGTAGGCGGAAACGTGAAAAACCGGGCGAAAACATAAAAATGCAGAAAACGTAAAAAGCGGACGAAAACGTGTAAAACGGACAAAACGTGTAAAACCGACGAAAACGTAAAAACGGGACGAAACGTGTAAAAGCAGATAAAGCGTTAAAAACATGACGAAAACGTGCAAAACGTAAAAAATTGTCAAAAACGGACAAAACATAAAATAAAAGACGAAATCGTGTAAAACGGACAAAATCGTAAAAAGCGGAAGGAAACGTGAAAAAAGCAGTGAAACGTAAAAAGCATTTAAAACGGACAAAACGTAAAAAGCGAGGCGAAAACGTGTAAAACGGACAAAACGTAAAAAGCGACGAAAACGTGTAAAAAACGACAAAACCGTTAAAAAGCGGACAAACGTATAAAAGCGGATTTAAATGATAAAATTAGACTGTGAGTGAATTTTATAATTTTAGTTAACAATCAACTTAAACCACGAAAATATTGTCTTGGCCGTGTGGGTATATTATTAGACCCAACTGTAATCCATCAATATTAATTAATTAAAATAAACTATACTCAACTTAAACCATCAATATAAATTTTATAATTTTAGTTAACAATCAACTTAAACCATGTAAATATTGTACTAGACCCAACTAGACCATCAATATAAATTTTATAATTTTAGTTAACAATCAACTTAAACCACGAAATATTGTCTTGGGCCACGTGGGTATATTATTGGCCCAACTAGGCCCATCAATATTAATTAATTAAAATAAACTATACCAACTGACCCATCTATTAAAATAAACTAAACCCATTTAGACTCATCTCATTAAGAAACTTTACCCAACTAGACCCAAATTTAACCATTAGGTCTTAAATTGCCACCTCTATCCAGGATATCTTGTAAATATATTGGACATGTGACTAAACTTAAAGGACTTATCTGCAAACAGTCATCATTGTATCCAGATCCCTCTAGTACCAAAACAGAGCAAACAGAGCATATCCCAAAACTAAACCCTAATAATAATAAACCCTTGCATCATTTCATTTTTCATAATTTAAATCTAGTCTAGTTGGTATATATATCACATATCAATCCTAAATCAACAATCTTTTTTTATAAAATCTTGGATTAAAGTGCATCAATGGCATACAGACGCACACTAACACTTAGATCATCAAGACTATTCACTTCCCAAAGACCCAATCCCTCAATTTCACACTTTAATCACCAAAAAGATGATAAAGAACAACACCCACATCATAAAGTTCCCACCTTTATGCAAAACAGATCATTTGGGTCATCTGGGTCATTTGGGTCATCTGGGTTGTTAAGGTTTCATGGTGGTTTTAAGGATCATTCGATGCCGATAAGCGGAATGTTGTTTGTTAGAAATATGAGTAGTGGGATTGGGAGTGGGGAGAAAATTGAGCTGTTGAGTGATATAGCTGATGTTTTGGGTGATAAGGCTGATGTTTTGGTTGATAAGGGGATGGAAGTTGCGGGGAATGTAGCTGCAGCTGCGCCCGCTGTTAGTGAAGTGGCGGTTGCGGCTGCGGATTCGTGGCTGCCGGTTGCGGCTTTGCAGTATGCCATTGATGGGGTGCATAATTTTACGGGGTGTAATTGGTAAGGATATTTGAAAAAGTTTGCGTTTTTATGATTTTGTTTAGGTTAGCGTACATATTTGCCACTGCCCTTTTAGGTAGCTCGTATGTACTTGTATGCTTTTACGCCTTCCCTATACTTTTATAGGCATACTCATACACAAATGGTATATATTTGTTCGTATATATTTCTACACACACTCTTGCCAGATGTCTTTCTCCTCCCTACCATTGGGTAGGGTAGGGGTATTACATTCGGCATCCCCATAACCTACTACGACGGGATTAGTTATTGTTGTTGTTTGGCATTTTGTTTTGCAAGTGATTATGTGATATGGAATAATCCAATTTTGGTAGTTTTTGAATGTCTGTGATAATCCGGTTAATTTTATTATGCACTTGTAAGATGATCCTAATACATCAGATAATCAGAATCAGTAAAGCGATGAAAAGCGTGAACTTGTTTACCATATGCTTATGTAGGTCTTAGGTTTGTTGGTTATTGACATGGAAAATTTGCGGAGGAATGGGGTAGTGAATTGTAGGTGCGTGCTTTCAAGCTCATAGACTCATAGTTTCATCAGGAAAATGGTTTTGTAGGGTTTTAGCGGAGTTTAGTTTAGTTTGAATGTGGGTCATTGCTTATTGGCTCAATGTAAGATTAAAAGGATAGTGAAAAACAAGTTACAGTTTAACCCTCAAGTGATTTGCATTCAATAAAATGTTGCTATGTCATGAAGCTTTAGCATTGATACAAGTAATATAATTTCCGCTCTCTTCTTTTAGGGGCATATACACTCAAATAATAATCTTGCGTCTTTTCATTTTTATCAGGTGGTTAAGCATAGTAATAACAACCCTTATTATTAGAACATTGTCAATTCCAATCATGATTAATCAGCTGAAGGCTACCTCAAAGTTAACTGTAAGCTCTACTTTTTTCTTTTCGTACTTCATTTACTAATTGTTTTACTGCATAACATATCTGTTATTTTGCACAATTGGCTGCAACATGATGCAATATTTGCATTGTATCTTATATTGTCACTAGACATTTTTCCATATTATTGCAGTCTGGATGTTTTTTGTTCTGTAATCGGTTGTCATTCCTTCTAAAAACTAAGGCAGTATATTGTTTTGGTTGATATTTGGCTCTAAAGTAGCACTGATTTGTTCTCCTCTTGCGTTTGTAACACAGATATTGAGACCAGAATTGGAGGCGATTAAGCAGGAGATGCAAGATAAGGTATGGAACTCAACGTTTTTCACTTGTTTTTTATTATGTTTATTGAATTGCTGTCTTCTGATTTTTGATATATGTACTCTATACCACTTGTAAAGGTTTACTAATTTCTGTTATTAATAAAATATCCTTTCAGGGCATGAGTCCATCAGCTGTAGCTGAAGGCCAGACCAAAATGAAGGCAGTATTCACTGAGTAAGAACTTTTCCATGTTCCTTATTGTTAGAAGTGATTAGTTGATTTTACATGATTAAGATGTTTTAATATGACTTGAATTTATAATTTCTGCAGGCATGGTGTGAGTACGTTTACTCCTTTGAAGGGGCTCTTCATCCAAGGCCCTGTCTTCGTTAGTTTTTTCCTTGCTGTAAGTAGAAATATTATATCCCTTATGACAACTTTATTCAGTTCACGATCTTTGTTCAAACTATATTTAATGGATTGATATTTGAACATAGTACCGATCTTATAAGAAGTAAATGGTATTGATGTAGTCACTCGGTCTGTTTTTTTAATCTTTTTTCCATTTCATTTGCAGATTCAGAACATGGTGGAAAAGGTTCCATCCTTTACAACTGGTGGGGCATCTTGGTTCCTCGATCTTACAACTGCCGATGCTTTCTATTTCCTTCCTTGTTTGACTGCATTTTCATTCTGGATAACCGTAGAGGTACCATCTAGTTTCTTCCTTTAAGCTGCAAAACTAGTTTACTTCTGTTTTGCTTGATCGAGCGTATCTTAAACGTCATTCTATCTGTGCTCATATACATTCAGTGTTCCATCACGTTTTAGAAAATAAATCGTTATCCATGAGCCTCTACTCTACAGGTAGCAATTTCGACCAATTTACATTTAAGTGGCTTGATTTAGGTTATGGGTGTATCTAAAGCGTATTTAAGTGCATAGAAACTTCCTAAATTGTTTAAAATTATGAAATTTTGATTATTTTGTAACGATATAACTCAATTTTAGCACACTCACTATATATAAAATTGATACGAAGTGTTAGTGGGTTGGCCCAATGCGACCCGACTGTTTTCGCTCACACTAAAAAGATGCATGTTTTGATCCGAATCTATTTTGACCTGCTATCTACCCTGTACCCAAAACATACCTGTTATGGTCCGACCAGCTCATTTTGCCGTATTTGTAACGATATAACTCAATTTAGTTTGTTGCATCAGTTTTTTATTAATCAGTATTCCCACCCTTTTCAAATCTGTATATTTTGTTTTTCAGTTAAACATGCAAGAAGGTTTGGAAGGTAATCCTGCTGCTAACACAATGAAAAATGTTTCAAGGGGTTTTGCTGCTCTTACAGTTCCCCTTACAGCAAGTTTCCCAAAGGTAAATATAACAATTTGTTAATTTTACACTATAATAGACAACACTTCGGTTGCCTCAGATTTTGCTCTCTGTTCCATGAAATTTCCCATTTTTGTGCATCTCATGAAAATTGCAACATTTCTGTTAATGTGATGCTTGTAAAACTCCATATCTGTACATCCCATGAAAATTGCAAGACATATCCAAACACTATACCATGGGACAGAGGATGGTGTGTGCGGGTAGGTTGAGTATTGAGGAGTTGGGTCGGTGCGGGTACTTGGGGTGAAAGTGATGGGGTGGGGGAGGCTGTGGTTAGGAAAGAGGGTATTTTGTGCTAAGAAAAACAAATAAAATAAATGGGTAGCTAACTATGTAGATTAGTTGGATCCCATGTCAGACCATGATCCGTTAGCCAATGGGTCGGATCACGGTCAATGTAGTTGGATCATGAGTCAGATCAAAGCTATCAAATTCAAATGATTGTTTGGCTGCAGGCCGTCAGGAAGTATTTTTGGAACATCTTATTCTCATTAAAGCTCATTTTCACATTGTGCAGGCTCTCTTCTGTTATTGGATCACTTCCAACTTGTTCTCCCTTGTATATGGATCAAGTAAGTTTCTCTATTTGACCTAGAAATTGCAAATAATGATACAGTTAATTCTCCAGTTGAATTTTTATCTACTTCAAGGAGTTCTTATTAGTTAACATCTCGTTTCTGTTCTCCCTTGTAAATGACTAAAGTTCATTCTGCAAATATCGTTGTTTAACTTTTTAGGATGGTGTTTTCCATCTATAGTAGTTTTCAGTCAATTTAAATGGACTTTGAGAACTTAATACACCCAACTCAAGTTGGCATCTAATTTCTAAATTTCTTGCGATCAATGATTCAGTAATGAAAAGACCTGCCGTGAAGAAGCTCTTGAACATACCAATAATAGTACCTCCACCACCACCTCCCGCTGGTGAATCAAAACCAGCTCTCTCCTTCTTTGAAAGTTTGAAAAAGTATGCTGCTGCACAAGCATATCAGCAACGACAAGCAGAACAAACAAATTCAAGCACAGCTTCTTCAACACCACTTCTCAGTCAAAAGACAAGTTCTGAACAAAAATCTTCAAATCCAAGAGTATCATCATCGTCAGTTCTCAGCCATAGGATTAAAAATCT
Organism: Chrysanthemum lavandulifolium; assembly: GCA_022545495.1. Lineage (NCBI taxonomy): Eukaryota > Viridiplantae > Streptophyta > Magnoliopsida > Asterales > Asteraceae > Chrysanthemum > Chrysanthemum lavandulifolium. The sequence goes on from CM040246.1 coordinate 28,468,922, forward strand.
AGAGAAGGAAGTTAAAGGAAGAAAGAAGAACAAGAGGAGGTGAGTATAAGGTGTCATTGATTGAAGTTTATGGTTTCAAATCTTTTGATCATACGCCCACTGAATAAGTGTAAGAACTTATTTGATATATTATTTTTGATCCCATTTTGACATTATATAGCCAGACATACCAACGCAAGGGATAGTGATGTTTGAGGGTTCCTCGAAGAATTCTCTTGCTGTAATGTGTTCACTATTTTTGTATGCTAGAAGGAAGACTGAGAGTCTTCGTTTTTCCGTAGGAAATTCAGAAACTTGTGATAGACAAGAGAGTATGACATCAACTACATAAGCTTATTGTAACAGTTACCATTGTTTTTATTGTGTGTAATAAGACTATTATATGTGGAACAACATAATAGAGTGTGATGTCAAGTAATGGCACCAAATCTTTTTGGGGAGCACTGATATATGTATGTCAATGTGAAATGTGTTTATGCTTGCTAACTTTGCAACAGATGATTCTATGAAATCCGCGTTTTCAAATTTTACAAATGACTTGTAGCACAATCTTATAAGTTGCTAATTTAATACTTCGCCCAAAGTGAGTTCTGATATCTGATATCTGATATAATCATAAGTTTTCTGGCTAACGTATGCTATCAAGAACACAACTTTTTCTTAATATAGTAACCCGATTCTATGAAAGTACAAGCCATGGATGGCATTTATGACCATTTTCCAAATCAATATTGTTAGGAGGTTGACTTAGTGGTAAGACTTGTGACTTCAGAGCTCTCAACTCTGTGAATCATGCTTTGCTGGCTGAAAATTCTATTTTTGGTTCTAATCTAATTAGTGCCAATGCTTTGGTAAAGTTACTCTTGAACAAAATGAACAAAAACGAAAAGTGTGGTTTTGCAATACATTTTCGAATAAGCTTTTGTCCGCACTCGTCAATTTAATATTTTCGTTATCAAACTGAAACGTGTCTCCACCAGCAAAAACTGTCTGACATAGTTCTGTGATGGATTTTCTGCATACCATCTTTCTGTTTAAACATGTCTTAATTTGCAGGATGCAGTTGATTAAATGTACAAGAATTTTAACCAAGTGAAGTCTCACTTTAAGATGGCGACTTCTAAAAGGTTTCGTCGAGACCCTATTTACTTCAATTTGTGATAAGATTTGTGTCAACTTTCCCTTGGTTTAACGCCAACATATATTATTATTATATTATAACTTGAAAACGTAACAATAACAAGAAACTATTGAAGCTTTCTAACAAAAGCAAGAAACTATTGCACGAATTGTTTCAAAATCTATATTCATTGGAAAATAAAGATAAAGTTGCCAAATTTACACACAAACATAAAAAGATAAACACTTCAACCTATCTTGAAGTAAAAAAAGGAATTTAAAAAAAAAAAAGAAGACAAAAGGATTCTTCTAATCTATTTTGTTTAGAAGTATACCTTTTTCTTGTATCTTTCTCGAATTGTCTTCAAAGACCTAATGAAGGAGGAGGAGAAAGAGGATGAGCACTTCTTTTTTTAAACTGTCTCGTCACTCCATTCGTCCTCCATTCTTCAGACCTTATTCTTAATTTAACGCCTTAAAAGAAAAATCACAAAAATGGACTTTCCTCCTAAGCTTCACGTATACCTCCCACAATCGCACAATATTTTGGTCTTTTTTGACCTTTCAAGCCATTGTGTAACTTGAAACCGACACCTCAGCTGGAGAATTAGTATGAATGTACACAAACTCTATACTTTTTCCGGCTGCTAATGAGTTAACCCATGTTGGGAACCCGTATGAACCACTTGAAGTCTTGGTGAGACCCCACAATGGACCATAGAGCTTTGTTACTGATATGTTAACGTTCTTGATTGTCTTGTTTGATTTGTTAGTCAATGTAACTGAGTATCTGTAGTGTGTTTTTCCATTTGCTGTCCATGAACTTGTAGTCTTTTGTTCAATTGCAATCAAGCCTAAAGACATGATCATGAATCAGTCAATTTTAAATGTAACTGCGATAAACTTACGAGTTTAATAATAACAAGATTATTGTCCAAAATTTTACCTGCAGATGGAGTTACTTTAGCCTCTGGAGTTTGTTCTGGTTGTACAGCATCAGTTGTACGAAGAGGAACTTCGACTGCAAAAAGTTAAAAGTTGACAGTGTTAGGCGTAACTCTAAATTCATTAGTGATTAAATGAACTTGACCGGACCAATGGGATTAATTTTATCGATAAAGTACCTTGAAGGAGCTGGTTATAGCCAGCATGACCAGCGTTTAGTCTTGCCAACACTCCAAGAAGAGGAGCGTTGTTATATGTAGCTGGCTCAGTCTGCTGATAGTTGTTTCTTTGATCAGCAAAATTATCATATGCATCGGGCCCACCAACAATAGCACCCGTTAGGAGATTTGGGTCACTTGCTTTTCGGCTAAACCATGTAGCATAACCACCTCTGCAGCTCACAAATGAAGGGTTAACCTTAATAGACACAATCGAGGAGGCTCTGTGGTGCACTTGTCGTGGGTAGTTGTTCCCATATCCAACCATATAACTTGTTGCTCTTGGGTTGTCTCCAAGAATATAATCCACCTACATAAAGATCAAAAACCGATCCAAAAGATTAAAACATGTTTCTTAAAGTAGCAACTATCGACTTTAAAAGCCAAGATGTGCATAAGGTTCAGTTTACCTGAGATTTCGCGAATGCTAAAAGCTGAGGTGGGGTGACTGTACCGGAAGAACACCTTAAGTTTCTCCGGGCAGAAGTCAGATAATCAGCGTAAACAGTTAGAAGGAAAGATGCACTTGTGACAAACTGCAAATTGTTCCATCTTTGTCGATAAATTAAGCCTCCTGGTGTCTTTTGAGCATTGCGACTATTCTTGCCAAGGCATGAACACATGAAACTCTCTGCCTTTTGTTGGTACTTCCCGAACACTGCCCCATGACGACGGCCTTTTCCGCTCATTAAGAACTGTATAACATAAAACCACAACATAATATCTTTAGATACAATGGTAAATAATCAACCACTTTATTGAAAACTGATTTGTATAAGAATATAGGGGATGTTTGGGACTGTCTATTTTAAACTGCTTATCTGCTACAAAATTTATGCATGTAACAACATGCTTATTTACTACTAGTTTAATCCAAATGCTCTTTATAAATAAGCACTTAAATAAGCAATCTCAAACACCCTCTTGGCTGATCAACCAAACTATTGATAATATAAAAGGTGTATGACCTTAGCGACAAGGGTCTGAACACCGGCATACTTAACATCCCAACCGAACTCAGTCATGGACCAACCGGTCCCACCAAGGGCGTCACCGTTTCTACCTAGGTAATCCAAATAAAACTTATTGTTTGTTGCCTTGTACATCCAAGCAGCTCCCCATAGCAACTCATCCTACAAAATCAGAAAAATAAACAAAAGGCTAAAATGTAAGTCGACATTGATGCATGAAAAAAGCTAGTTAAAATTAGTTATAGTTCATGATCACGTACCGCATATCCACTGACAGACCGGTAGTACTTTTGTGCCACAGTAATACTACTGTCGTATTTACCTCTGTACTTGTCCGCAAAATCAAATAGCTGAAAAATAATAACACTAAGTTAGCGAACGTTATAGGAAAAAGTCGAATTTAGTACTCTCTTCGTGTCATAATAAGTGTTCATTTTCATAGTGACACACGACTTTAGAAAAATAAAAATATTTCAATATTAACTAAAGAAATGTCTCATTTTCATTTCAGATATATTGTATGACAAACTAAGTGTACACTTTTTTAACTATGTCACATAACATAAGGTTTTTTTTTTTTTTTTTTTTTTTTTTCATGGACCATGTATATGTTCACCGACAGCAATCTATGGTTCCACGTGGCTAACTAGTTATAATCTACGGGTAAGATTTGTGGTCCTAACAATATCTACGGTGGATACGCACATACACATGATTCTTGATGTAACCTACTTGATCCAACATGTGCGCCAACATAATCTTTCTAGATCAAAATAACAAGCAAATATACCTTAAGGTTTTAGTACTAGTACCATTTTTAGATATGATATGATTTTGTTACACATTCGAGATCTATTACATCGTATTAACTAAGGAGTTTAGAGCAGTGGCAATGGTTGTGGGGTGCATTCGGTTTGCCTCCATACCGCACGGCAACACTGCCACCCATGCGGTATGGAGCTACACGGTATGGGTAGCGGGGAACTTTGCCGAATCGGTATGGGAAGTGATAGCATGTGTTTTTGTTTTAAAACTGAATATAAATTAAGTGAGGTATGGAATCATGGTTGCCACTAAAAAACTATGGTGAGGTATGAGTGAGGTATGAGATTAGGTGGAATGATATTATTGGTGGGTAGTGAGGTATGGTGTGACATGGTTGCCACCACCCTTATAACTTATTACGATCCGATTTTGAGCACCCCTAGAGATTTCGAGCTCTTGTTAGACTGTTAATGACACGGATCTTACGTGTAGCAAAAAACAAAATTGTAGGCTAAATAAAGAACTTAAACATGTAGTAATGTAGTAGAGAATCAATTTGTCCTTTGAGTAATTGATAAATAAAGGTCTATTCTTAGTTGTCTTCTCTTTGCCTTGGAACATTTATGCCACATGCATCAGTAAATGTACAAACCTAATATCACTTTCATTAAATATAAAAACATGTTATACTTTGTGACTTATCATGTGTTGTTTAATGAAAGAGCGTTGATACGTGCATCATCTTTTTTTATGTATATAGAGGTGTTAATTTGTGTCAAAATAAAAAAAGTAGTTAAATGGATAAACTTTAAAAGATTTTAAGACATTTGGCCATCTTTTTTCTTGAAATGGGCGATGTATTCCCATTTAATTTAAATAGAATAATGGTACGCGTTTTTCTCGAACATTAGATTATTTTTAAAAAAACTTATATTTAATTTTTAAATGTAAATGAGGCGATTACGTTCGGCGAATTTATTTCGCCTTTTGGCTTTTTAAAGTGATTTGTATAATATAGTAGTTTAGCCATGGCCCGTTTGTATGCTAACCCATTTAACCCATAGCCCTACCGCCTGCTTTGCCACCTCTAGATGTATATATCGACAATACTATAATACATAAATGTAATGTATGCATAAAAGAAATTGTGTGTGTATCAACATCTTTAATGAAGAGGAGGTGATACTCACATCATATTTTGATTAACGATCACACTCATGCCAGATAAACTGTGTATACACAAGTTATGGTGCATTAATCAAAAAATGTGGTGTAGGTATCAATCTTTTAATGAAGACATCGTGAGTGAACTACGTTGCACGAAATGATTTGTCTAATATCATATGTATCGGTTCTTGTACCTAAGAGCACTCCCAATCATAACACCATAACACCAATAACACCGCCCAACATCGCTTTAACATTTAACATTAACATCCCCAAAAACACCCACAACCATAACATCCTAATAACATCAATAACATTCCCAACAATTTACAACCCTCATTTAGGGCGTAAAAAAAAAAAAAAAAAAAAATAACGGGCGTTATCTCACTAACGGGCGTGGACTAACGCCGATTATAACGCCGGAGGTCCATGGGAATAACGCTTAACGCCGCGACTTGGCCATTAACGCCATTAGCAAGGCGTTATGGTTGAACTGCTCTAAGTAAAGACAAATTAACGTTACAACAATAATTCTAGTGCAGTAAAGTAAACACTATAGGGGGTAGGGGGAGTGGTCCTTGCTTATTTATATTAGTCATGGAAGCTTTTGCAGGTATGTTCCGCAAGGCATCTAGTTTGAATCGTTTTAATGGTATTAAACTTCCTAATGGAGGTCCTTGCTTGTCTCATCTTTTATATGCGGATGACGCATTGGTTATGGGGGAGTGGTCTGTGGATAATGTTAAAACTGTCAATAGATTGTTGAGAGTTTTTAATATTTGTTCCGGTTTGAAAATTAATTTTTCAAAATCTAATTTATTCGGTTTGGGTGTGGATAATCTTGAAGTTGATAATATGGCGAGAGTTTTGGGGTGCAAAACGGGTAGCATTCCTTTTGTTTATTTGGGCATAAAGGTGGGTGCGAATATGAACAGAATTAACAATTGGGATCCAGTGATGCAAGTGGTTAGGAATCGGTTGTCAAAATGGAAAGCTTCACTCTTTTCTATAGGGGTAGGACCACTTTGATTAAAGCAGCTTGAAAGTATCCCCACTTATTATTTTTCGCTTTTAAAGCGCCGCTAAAGTTATTGAAACTTGGAAATGTTGATCAAAAGATTTCTTTGGGAGGTGATGATGGTATAAAAGATACATTGGGTTGCTTGGAAAGATGTCACTCACCCAAAGAGTCAAGGTGGTCCGGGATTATCGCGTTTGATTGGTGTAATAAATCGCTTCTATCAAAATGGATATGGCGATTCAAAAATGATAAACAGGCGCTTTGGAAGACTGTTATAGAGGCGTTACATGGGAGTAATAGACAATGGGAGGCGATTCCATCCAATGCTCGGTTAGCATCTAATTGGACGTCTTTGGCTCGATTTGAAAAAAATTGGAAACCGGATGGTAAAAGAATAAGCGGTAATTCAAGGTGTGATAGGGAGTGGAAATAATGTGAGATTTTGGTGGATATTTGGGTGGGATTGGAACCGCTTAGAAAGGTTTATCCCCATCTGCTCTCGCCGAAACCGACAAAAAGTGTTATGTGGATGACGACTTAAAGAGAGGATGATCGTGGAGTTCTTAGTCGGGTTTGGAAGCGGCGTGGCGTCGATTTGAGAGTTACTGACTTTCCGAGTCTTTGCAGTTTCTTGGATCAGTTACACTTTGACGTTATTCGATACGTGGCGTTGGCGGGTATACGATCGAACCTTTTTTTTCAGTACCAAAAGAATTGCTATAAAGGAGGTTACAAAACAGTGGAAGTGGTGTTCAAATGGGTAAAATGGGTTCCTTCTAAGTGCAATATTTTCATGTGGCGGCGATTTTGGATCGTTTACCTACAAAGCGCTTGAGACGAAATATTATGGTGGACGACCGTGTTTGTAGTTTTAAGGAGAGTTGAGGAGACGGTCGATCACATCTTCACAGAGTGTCGTCTTGCGGGGGTGTGGCAAGCTCTTTCAAACGGTGGCACATCCTCCTATATTTGCGCTTTTGGTTCGAGACTTAATGGAGATTCATAAACATGCGGGGGTTTCAAGCGTAAAGGGTGAAGTGATTAGAGGTTTAATCATTGTAGCGTGTTGGGAAATGTGGAAAGCGAGAAATGAGCGGATCTTTTCACACCGGACATGTACTAGTGTGGAGATTATTTCGGCGGTTAAAGCGATTGGTTTTCTATGGTTCAAAAAGAGGTCTAAATGTAAAGATGTAGAATGGGATAAGTGGTGTAATTTTAACATGATGTAATTGTTTGGGTTGGTGTTCCTGGTTTCTCCTCGAAACAGGGCGCCCCTTTTTTTGGTGGTTTTTTTAATATTACTGACCTTTCAAAAAAAAAAAAAAGTAAAGTAAACACTACTCCATGATATGTGCAAATTGCGCAAATATAAATGCGGTCACTTTACTTACACATGGCAACGACCAGTTTAGTCTTTCTGACAGTAAAACTGTAAAACCATGAAAAGCCTAAAACTTTAAATTTACTTCGACTGTCTTGCTAACTTACGCTCATTAATGTGTATGCAGTTGGATGTTCGTATTTCAGTTTTATGACATTATTTTTGCCAAAATTAAAGTTGACAAAACTGACACATTACTACATTAGAGGTGTCAGAAAAAGACACTTCATAGAAAGTGTTTTCGGGTTTTTTAGAGGCTCATGTTTAGTCAGAAAATTAAAGTTTTAGTTATAAATGAACTCTTAGACTAAGTTGGTAAATGAACTCTCAGACCCGGTTGGTTGAAACCGGTTGAACCGTGAACCTGTCAGGGTGACCGGAAGTCAGTTTTGAGGTTAAACCAGTTGAATCATGAACCGATAACTCGACCGAATCAATTAGAAAACCCGATTTTTAAAACATCAAGAAAAACATTCTTACCAACACATGCCATCTTTGCTAAAATGCTCTAGATAGACCATATATGAAATTTTAAGATGGTTTGGTGTATTTTTTTGCCAAATATAAAACCATATCTACTTGCTAACATGCGCTCAACTTTGCTAACGTGCGCCTTGTTATGTGCTTAACTGACATTGGGCTTTTTTCAAACATATAGAGGCCCAATGTACAATATTTGGTCACGTTATATCCCAAGTACCAATATCTAATAGTTGCACCAACTTATAATACTGTATGACTGAGATGCTAGTGACTTATTTACTGACCTGTGTAGCATGAGTGAGGAGCAATCTAGAATAAGCAGGATTGTAGCGACGGAACACGATTGAGGCTGCGGCCATAGCGGCCGCAGTCTCTCCAGCGAGGTCCGAACCAGGGTTATTTTGGTCAATTCTGTAAGCCTGTCTTGAAGTGGTCATATCCTCAGGCCTTTGCCAACAATAATGGTCAGTATTACCATCTCCAACCTACAAAAATCCAAAACATGCACTTTATTACTAACCTTAAACATGTTTTAAAACACAAATTACATATGTAAACTATGTGGGTCCCACAGTTTCATGCAAATTAAATTTTACCTCTCCATAAAGCACATGGGGTTGAGGGTGAGCTTTAATGAGATAATCAGTGCCCCATTTGACTGCATCCATAGCATGACCAAGCTCACCACTTTGAGCTAATTGTTTACCATATTCAATTATGCTCCAAGACATCATTGTCACTGTAAATGCCATTGGCAAACCAAATTTCACATTGTCTCCTGCATCATAGTACCCTCCAACAAGATCCACCTGCATAGCACAATTTAACCATCAAGATTTCATCTTTTTTCAAAAATATTTAAGGGTCTTATCTTAAATTTTGTTTAGATAAATACCCATATGACAGTTTTTGTTAAAACATACTGTAAGAAAGTAAATAGTAAAATATTATTTACCCCATTGGCTTTGCCATCCATGAGACCAGAATGACCTCTCCATTTGACTCTTTGATTACCAGGAAGGTAACCAGATCTTTGAGCTTCAAAAAACAAAATGCTCTTGGTTAAAGCTTGACCATAGTTATGAGCACCAGCTAGAGCTAAAGGCACAATCCCAATAAGAAGAAACAAACAAGTTGCCATTGCATAAACTCTCATAAAAACCTCCATTGTAAAATAAGCCAATGCTATGTTTTTATCTTGTTACAATGACAATGTTGGCCTAAATAATAGACCAATCCTAAAGAGAGAAAAGGGTTGGAAAGAAAGAGAGAGAGGATGCAGAAACAAGTGCTGCAGAAGGATGGTATAAATGGAGGAGATGAAAGGCAAGGTGCCAAAATGGGGCAGATTGTAATAAATGCTGGTTTTTTGAGCTAGTGTTTTTTATAAAATATTTGGGACAATAATAATAATTGAAAATTATTATTATTATGTAGAGTATTGATTGAAAATGAATAAAGGCTAAAGTTTTGTTGTAAATATGGAGGTTGAGAGAAGACAGGATAGCATGTGATGAGTTACTTGGAAGGATCCTAGTGTGGGGAGAGACTTTGATTTTGTGATATTTATGCCTTCAATATTAAGTTGTGTAGTGTACATGATGTTGTATATTCGTTACTTGTCAAACATGAAATGATTAATGTTAAACTTGTACTTCTCATTAGCTCATAGTAGTATTGGTTGATGGTCATATAACATACCTTTATTTAGGAGATGTCGAGAAATCGATAAGATAAATGGGACTTACTCACTTACATATATACTTATCGACGCTTTTATACTCATTGTACCTTGTTTGGTTTTGAAATACGTATCTTTATAAGTCGCCTTGTTTAAAGGTTCACAAGACGGCACTTGCCTTGTTCTTAATTTTTCTTGTATAAAAACACTTGAACATAAAACTAACTTCCGTAAAAGCCATGGATAGCCGGTTTAGTTCCCATTGTGAGCTTACAGTTTATTGTGCGCGTACTTCATAATATAGCCACCCGATTATATTTTCTAACCTTCATTGACGCCGTATTAAATTATGAAATCCCGACCTCTAAAGGTTACAATGTTCTATTGATCAACTAATCCGTATTTATAAAGTCATTAAACATGTAATGAACATAAGTGCACAATCCGACTTGAGCCGACAACTTTTAGATTCCATTTTTGCAGTGGTACACATACATTCACATTACATTGTTTAGTGATCATGAAAATGCATAACTTGTTTTACAGTCGACATCCCAAACACGTCTCTTATCACCAATCTCGACACAGTAGAGACAAAACTGTTACCATAAGCTCGTACGTATGAGGACAAAACTTTCATGTTTAAAATATTTAAATGTGATTATTTAATCATATACGAGTTAGGTGCTAAATTTTGCAGTTAGTGACACGTGGTAACAAGACAATGGACATGAGGTTATAATCTTGAGGTGGAAGAAGAAAAAGTAAAAAACTGTAAAAACATGAAATTCGATGCCGACACCCCGACAATTCTCCCTACCACCCTTTTTTATTTACCATTTTTAACCCAGCATGTTTTGCTCTTATACATTTTTATCCTGACACTTTGACTAAAGTTTGACCAACGCCACCATGATTTAGATATTGACTCCCTTTTACTCTACTTGGATTATTTTGGAGACTTTAATGTGGTGAGGTTTCAAGAGAGACAGAGGGACAAAGGCTAGTTTGACGTGACTCTAGAAAAAATATTAGCGTAAAGTTTTTTAAAAAGAGTTGGCTATTTTCTCGAAAATAAGCATGAAATTTGACCAGAATAAACCGAGCTTCTTTCACTCCATCCTTAAGCAGGTTTAGTAAGTGCTCTATTAAGGGAATTCATTTAAATGGGATCTGGGTCGACTCTCCTAATGACATCAAGCAAGCGGCTTTAGAACATTTTGCTTCGAGATTCAAGGAGTCGATTGTGAACCGTCCCCTCTTAGAATCAAATCTCTTTCGTAAGCTTTCTGATGTAGATGCCTCTTTTTTGGAATCTAGTTTTTCGATAGAGGAGGTTCGGGCGGTGTGTGGGATTGTGCGGGCTCGAGGCCGGGGCCGATGGGTTTAATTTTAACTTCATCAAATCTTTACGGGAGGTGGTCAGGTGACTTTTGGAATTGTATTTGCCACTTTGAAGCTACTGGGACTCGGAAAAAAGGATGTAACCCTTCATTTACTGTGTTGATTCCTAAAAAACTCGACCCAATTGGCTTTTCAGATTATAGGCCTATTAGTCTCATTGGTTGTGTGTATAAAGTGATCTCGAAGATCCTTGCTTCTCGTCTGGCGAAAGTTATTGATTCCATTATTGGCCCTAACCAATCAGCATTCATTAAAGGTAGGCAGATCCTAGATGGTTGCCTCATTGCTAATGAAATTGTTCGTATGGCGAAACTTGAAGACCAACGTTTGTTACTTTTTAAAGTGGATTTTGAGAAGGCTTTCGATAGTGTTAACTGGAACTTTCTTCTAGACGTTATGAGGCAAATGGGATTCGGTCTCAAATGGAGGAATTGGATTGCCTCGTGTCTTTCATCAGCTTCTATCTCGGTTCTCATAAATGGCTCCCCTTCTAAGGAATTCTATATGGAACGTGGGCTTAAGCGAGGGACCCTTTGTCTCTCTCTGTTCCTTCTCGTGGTGAAGCCCTTCAAGTCACCATCCTTAAAAGCTTGTGAGAGGCATCTTCAAGGCGTGCCTTGCGAATAGTGGGAACAACATCTCTCTTTTGCAGTTCGCGGATGACGCTCTTTTCTTTGGTGAATGGAGTTGTCGAAACGCCTCTAATCTTATCAACATTCTTCGTTGTTTTGAACATGGGTCTGGGCTTAAAGTGAATTTGGACAAGAGTAGGCTTTTCGGAGTCGGAGTCCCTGATAACGAGGTGGCTGTCATTGCCTCTTCGCTTGGATGTGCCCATGGGGCCCTCCCTTTTACATACCTCGGGCTTCCTGTTGGTGGCAGAATGAGTCTTTGTAACAGTTGGCAAGGGATTTTAAATCGTTTCCAGGACCGACTATCATCCTGGAAAGCTAAATCCCTTTCTGTGGGTGGGAGGCTTACTCTGATTAAATCAGTCCTCGGCAGCCTTCCGATCTATTTCCTATCTCTCTTTAAAGCCCCCATGAAAATTATTAAGGCTCTTGAGTCTATTAGATGCAGATTTTTTTGGGGTCTCAAAGAGAACGAGAGAGGTATCAATTGGGTGAAATGGAATTCTATTCTCCTTGATCCCAAGAATGGGGGTTTAGGTGTTGGAAGTCTTGGTCTAAAATCTTAGTCTTCTTGGGAAATGGAGTGGCGATTTCTCAGCGAAGAGCACTCTCTGGTACTGCGTTATTAAGGAATTTTATGGGATTGATGGCGGGTTTGGTTCGTCTAGCTGCCCGTACAATGGCAGTGGCGTTTGGATGGATATTGTTAAAGCTATCAAGAGCATTGAAGTTGTGGATCATAACTTCAAAAATTCTTTTGTGCGTAAGATCGGGGACGGGGCAAACACCTTCTTTTGGCACGAGCCATGGTGTAGAGATGGGTCGATTCTTAAAGTTAATTTTCCTAGGCTTTTTGCTCTCGAGGTGGACAAAGACTGTAAAGTTAAGGATCGTGGTCTTGTGGTCAACGATTCTTGGGTTGGTAACTGGTCTTGGCGCATTGCTCCTAGAGGTCGTGCTTTAGATGACTTAAATGCCCTTTCCTCTCATATTAGCAGCACGATTTTCTCTTCTGGTGGGTGTGATAAATGGACCTGGTCGCTCGATGTTTCCGGTTCATTTAAGGTAAATATTTTATCTAAGATTTTGGATAATAATTTGATCCATAGTGTAGTTTTAAAAGATAAAATCGCCCACCGGCCATTACTTTTTGATTTCGACCTTGAATACCCGGTGTTTAGTATTTACCACCTTTAACTATCTTGCTAAAAAGCTAATTCCTATTTTCCCATAATAAGCTATATTATTATTGCTTAAGCGTAATCTTAGGCAGTGTTTGCATTAGATTGTTGCTTCAGCTTATAAGCTTATCAAGTTGAGCTTACGATGTAATATCATAAGTTCGAACTTAATAAGCTTTAGTTTAAGCCGAAAGAATAGGTTTAAGAGCTTTGTCATGTTTACGTAAACTCGGAAGTCAACAAATAAGTTGTAATACTCAATTTTTTTAGTATTTTACAATTAGCACATTGTATTTAGTCGCATATTTTTTCATCTTAACTTGGCATATTCTGTTTTTAAATTTAAATGAAGTTACTAATTGTTGTACTAATACTTGTTTTTCATACATGATCCACTCGTACTCTCGTAGTCTCATAGGTAACATGGTTTTCTAATGTACTTTTTAAAACTTCTTGGTTTAATAATTACAACTTGATAAAAAGGTAGTTAAAACTAAATCATGCATTACCATAATTCCATAAAGTTTGGTACTATTTCTGATCTAGTCAAGATTTTGAAGTTACTTGAGATTGATAAATTCTTCATATAAGTCAATCTGTATTTCCCAATATGAGCTAATCACATGCTCAAGATTACTTAAGTTTTGAGTATATCTTTTGTCATTTTTAGTGCCTATATATCATAACATCAAAGACATGTAAGGTATAATGCAATTTCACCTATGGAGTGTGTATCTAAAGGAAACATAGTGTTTGTGCAATTTCACATATGGAGTGTGTATCTAAATCAAACCGTTTCCCCGAGAATCAATCCAAAAATAAGCTACTAAATTGACCTTGGTTTTTTTCTTTGCAAATTTCGTCTTTGCGATTGTTAGATTGTGCGACTCGATCATATTTTCGATAAATATCTAGTGAGTAGGTAGATGTTTTGTTCGACTGAAGTGACATTTTGTGCGACCATTGTGCTTTTTACGTGACCGTCCTGTCTTTTTAAAAAAATACAAAAGTTCACGGGAAAAAAATCAAAATTTGTTTTTTTGATTAAAAATATCAAAAACAATTGCACAAAAAACATTGTAGCTTGTTGCTCGTTTGACTTTTAACTCAATGTAAATCCGAAAAAATTGTTTTTTTTCAAGTTTTTGTATTTTTCGAAAAAGAAACAGTCGCACAAAAAACATTATAATCTCACAAAATGTCACTTCAGTCGAACAAAAAACTTCTACTTACCCACTGAGCACTTGTCAAAAAATGATAAATTTAAAAAAAACATAAAATAATACAGCTATTTGTAAAAGCAAATAGTAATCATGCTATTTTTGGAAAAATCTCTTTATTAAATTTCAATATGCCAATACATGAGAATGCAACACTTCGATCTCATTCTTTTTTGACTTTTCTAAATCACCATGTCGCGAGTGCGCGCACGGCATTCATGTATGTGAACAAATCCCTTTCACTTGAACGAACGTAGCTATACTTTGCGATATTTATTTTCGAACCTCCACAATGGCCGACACTTACAAAGGCGCTTTCGCTAGGATCCGATTCTTGCACTTGTTCTCTCACAACCACTTTTATGCCATTGTAAGAATCTTCAAATCTACTGAATTGTTCCACAATCAAACTTATAGTTTATGTTCATATAAAACATTTTAGCTTAGCAACAATTACCTATATGATTATTTCAAAAGGTGAAGATCGGTGGGATTACCTATATGATTACTAAAAACAAAGCCTTATTTTTTTAATATATAGTTTTTTTTCAATTTTCTAGGCAAGTTAGGGAAAAGTAGGGGTATTGCTTGAGTTGAGAGATACATTCCCAAATGGGTTGACTAAAGAGTTTGACTGGTAATCTTTGCTGTCTTAAAAGTATAAACTAGGCATCCTTGGATCAGAGCTAGCTAGAAATGCAATGCAGGTGCAATATTTTATGTCTGAAAATACAAACCTAGAAGCAATGACATGTTTTCCAAGAAGGTAACTGTTTTGTAATGCCAAGTGTGCAAACTGTCACAGCATTAATTTGGTCTTGTAATTGAAGTTATATTACAACCTTTTTATCTTTCAACTTGTCTTATTTTATGTCCAATTTGTGATATAATGTTTCTAAATAATGCTGCTCAAGAAGCTAAACGAAACAAGTTGAAATTAAAAGATTAGGAAAAAAAGTTGTGAAATAACATAGGAAGATTGACATTATGTATGGGTAACAAAACTTACAATATGTATAAATAAGTTTAGAAAAAAAAAAAAAAAAAAAAAAAAAAACCAACAACAACAAAAACGTGATATGCATAACTAAAACTCAATATATTCAGATATATACATCAAACACGCTTAACTTGTATTCAGACATCACGTATTTAAAACTTGATTTTAGAGAAATACGCAAGTATTCAGTTTTAGTGATATACGCAACGTTCTCCTTTTCAGAATCTTTTATTTTAAAAACATTAATAAGGCTAAGTGTAATAAGGTGGAAATTTCGTTCGTTCTCCTCATAATGGACTAGTCTAAGTCGGTCGGCCTTATTACATATACTCGGTTGGTTGGTGATAAAATGGAGAAGAGGGTCAGCCGACGGACCTACTTGTTTGTGTGTGAGTTTTTGTTTAAATGTATTTTTGTGGGGTATTTTTTTGTGTCGGTTTTCTTGTTACATTGAGTTCGTTACAAAATAGTGTTGTAAAGAGAAAGCTAAGATGACAAAAAAAAATGAAAATCTTTTGAGGGTCATTATTATAGCTGTCAGATAAGCATGCTGAAACTGGAAAGACGTTCAGAAAATGTAAAAAAGAGGGAGGGGGGGGGAATCGTAATGTTATTGTCTACCGTGCACCTATAGGAATCAAACACCGTATATTTTGGATACACCCAATCTCTTCATGTCAGAATTACCAACACTGATTTGAAACTTATATAAAAAACTATTAAACTACTTGAAATCATGATTAAACACAATATGATTGGAAAAAAAGTGACCCTAATACTCATTTCTCGAGTTGAAATGAAAGAGGAAAGTAAAGGAAGTGGAAAGTTTTTTGTGTTCATGAGTTTTTTTTAAAGGAGGAAAGGAAATGAAAAGAAATTGGGATAAAGATTAAAGAAATCTTCCTCCCACTTTTAAAGGAAAGGAAAGTTAAACCTTTTCCTCTCATCAGAATGTTGTGAAAAAGCGTAGGATGTTGCCCTGAGGTTAAGGTTTAACCTTTGACACGTCACCGCCACATCAGCTTTAACATTTCACCTTAACTTAACAAAAAAACACCCCTTATCATAACATTCCCAAGGTTAAACCTTAACTCAAATATTTTTAAATTCAACCCCTAAACTAAAATAAATACTTCATTTATTAAAAAACATCAAACATTAAACATTAAAACACAAAGTACATTAAACATTAAACACGAAGTACATTAAACATTAAAACTACAACGAGATTGATGAAAATAAAACTACTAAAACTTAAGAATACAAATCATCTGAGTTGTAACCCTCGTCACTCGAAGAGGAATTAAACTCGCCAGCAAAGTACTTTCTTTCCATGATGTCAAAGTGTTCTCCCTAAGATATTCAGCTTCCCTTACTTCCTGTTCATGACGAGCAGCTTCCTCGCGTGCCTCCTGTTTCATAATCTCTCTATAATTTTCCTCGTCATGCAAGTTCACGAAGGTAGGCCTCACTAAACCCAAATGGATTGTTTTCGAGGTCCACCTGTGGACTGTTAGCAGGTGATTGTTAACAGGTGGAGTGTTAACAATTAGATTCTTAAGAGGTGGAGTGTTTACAAATACATTTTTCGGTTAGAAAACCGGAAAGACATCTTCTGGTGGAGTTGAATAACTTCAACTTCTTCTGGTGGAGTTGGAAAGGTAGTTTCGGCGATTCAGTGGACTTGGAAAGGTAGTTTCCGGCATGTGGTGGACTTGGAAAGGTAGTTCCCATGCATTGTTGTGGACTTGGGAATTGTTGAGAGAAATCTTTGCGAAACATTTTGTGTGTGTGAGTTGTGTGTGTAACTCATGTTCTCGAGTTGTGTGCTAAACAACTCCTAGTAGAACAGATATATATAAGATATTTGATTTTGATTTGATTTTGAATTTGAATAAATCCACTCATATTCGATTTTTAAATTTCAAATTTGAACTTCATTTATCCCGCCGTAATTAACCGTTAAATTTAAATTTGAATTTGAATAGGTTGAGGGGGTGTAAGTGAAAATTTATTTTAAATAGTTTAGGGGGTGAAATGATTTTTTTTTTAATTGAAGCAACCTTAACGTAGCGTTAAGCCACTAACACCCCATCGTTAACCTTCCATTAACGCGAAAGGGGGTGTGGTTAACGCCCCATAACGCAGCTGCGTTAGGGCCTTAGGGGTTAACCTGCCCTTCCACGTTATTATACCGCACACTCTAACACACTTGACATTTTGATGTACATAAATAATTTGGTAACAACATTGCTTAATTTGGTAGGTTTTATAATTGATTGATTCCATAATTATGTTTCTTTGGGTGGTCCAAAGGAATGGGAGGAAATTAGAGCTAATCAATTACGCATGCAGACATGCAATGCCTTGACCACACTACGCATGCACCCATAATTGGTTACAAACTCTATGAAGACCGCCCCCAGCCTTCTTCCTTTTTTTTGTCTTTCAAACTTTTAAATATTAAATGGTTTTATATTCTTTTACTTTCGAATTTATCTTGTTTTCTTTTTTTTGACAAGCGACTTTCCAACTTGTGCTTTACCACCCTCAAATCATGCGCCTTAACCACCACATCGACTGTACTACGCTGTTTTAACCGGCCCACGCGGCACGATGATGGCTCTCGGTGTCATGAGGAAACTGCATCGCCCACACAAGTTTTCCTCACGGAGTAACGTCCGGATGAAAACCCCGACTGCCGATTCGAACCCCATCGGCTTACTGCAAGAACCAAATCCTCATCAGAAATATCATCAGAAGATGCGACCACAGTGAGACTTCCTGTGAGGCCACCCACCCTAAGACTACTCTCACTGCTACCGAATTTATCTTGTGGTTGAGATAAAATCTGTCATTTTCACCTCTCTCATACCTCTTTCCGACAAGTTTAGGTATGTTGTTGTAAACTTTCAAATAGTTTTTTAATGAACGTACAAGGGTTCTGAGGTTTTATTCAAATTACTCAAAAAAATGCGAGTTTTTAACTGAAATTTATTTCAATTACTCGGAAATCAAGTTTATATCTCACTCGTCCCAAAATACTTATTCAAGTTTTTTATATCATAAATAAAGTAACTACACCTTCAGCTTAATAGCTTATTTTACCAACTTTATCATGTAACGCTGCTATATATATCAACATCTAATCAATATTGCATTCAAAATTAAAGTGTAGTTTAAAAACTTTCTTTTGGGTGTTTTGGTACTTGTAAGTTGTAATAACTAAATTTCCAATCAAATTATCAGTCACACATATTAATCAGTAGTTTTATTTGTGTAGGAACTTTAGAACCTAATACAAGATATTATTCTTCTGCCTTTATAAAGTAGTTTTGTCACCCTCAAAATCCTGGCCAACAAAAGAGACAGGACCGAAAAGGACTTATTCCATACATTTTCAGATTTTTTCCTTCTATTATATGTTTTGGCTTTTGTATTTAAACTTTCTCATGTAATCCTATTTATGTTAATTCAATTTTTATCCTCTTGTCAAATGAATCATTGTTTTTTTTTTGTTAATCATATACTTCATTGTAGTGGAAGCCCAGGTCGTCTCATGAATTTATAACATGTATGAGGGTCCTGAACGAAATTAAATAATGAAGCATTTCGATAAGGAATGTTATATATAAAGTGTCACCGTTTATAAAATATAATGCAATTAGTTATCTAACTCGTTCTAATATTTTACTCATTTAAAATATTTTCTCATCTAAATACTTTTTTTCTTCGTGAAAAATATGTGTATATATGTATATAATTATAACCTGGATAAATTTTGGAGTCTATAAAAATTTTGAAACCTTAAGCGGTCGCTCACCTTACACACCCTAAAAACAGCCCAGTGAAAGCCGTTAAACTAGAACATGCAATATCATCATTTGGTATCATCTTTTGGATTAAAACAAAGGATTTGGATGTATTAGGTTTCTTTGAAATAATTATTTGTAATAACATGATTTTGGACCATACTTTGTCTTTGCATTTGTTTGGGTAAAAGGTGGTCCTTGTTTGATCATGGTTCTTAAGCATGTTTTATTTATATTTTAAGTTCATAGAATAATTTAAATTTTGTTTCTAATAATGTAAAGAATAAAATTAGTTCTTAACATTTAAGACTTTGTTTCTAGGGTTGTACTTTAGCTGCTTGTCTGAATATATTGAATTGCATGCATGTTCGGTACTCGTTAGAACTATTTTAAATCCTAAGATTCATATGAAGAACAAACTAATTCAAAAGAATCCAAACTACACGAATAATGTTATTTTGTTCTTGGAAAACAAGTTAGAGAATTTGCTAAGATGATGAGGTTTGAGATTCTCCGGCTCGATGAAACAAGTCCAAACTTTAAAATCAGGAATTTTAGCGTTAGCTTTCAGATGCATAACAAGGTTGGTTACGGAGTTGATGACTTTGCATAAATTCATGATCGTATTCAGCTCTGATAATTGCTTTTCAGTTTTCACATATTATATTTGAGAAGAGATGTATGAGTTGTTAGTGTTGCCGATTATCAATATCTTATGAGAAAATGATAGAAATAACCAATTTTACAAACATATTACACAAAATATGTAATATTAATCCATAAAGCCAAACTACCCATGAAATTGCTACATTTTGTAGATTAAAAAAAAATTAAATCACATTGTCTGTCTAGTTTTTTTTCTTTCTAAAATTCATTTTTGCCATGGAATCCGTCAAGCAAACCGTAAAAGTACGCATGTGTAAAGGAGGTGCATGAGAAAAAGTGGATTGCGTGTTGGGGTATAAGAGCACGTCCCATGTATTTTTATTACTCACTAATTTTTTGGGAGTAAAATTGAGTATTGGAAAAACTAGTAAGATCTTATGATTTTTTTGGAAAAGCTATTAAGATCTTGCGATTTTTATTTTTTTTTTTGAGAAAACTAACAAGAACTTGCTAGTTTCATGTGTAGTTTATCTTTTTAAATAAAAATTAAGTATTTTGTAAAATATGTTTGTAAAATTAACATTTTTTGTCATTTTCCATTATCTTATAGGTTAACATTCTAATCGAATGTTACAATTCTTTTTAAAGCATGTGTCCAAGAACCTTATAACAAGGCAATGACACATTGATAGATGGTAATATATTCTTCCAAATACATTCACATAGGACATGATAGCCGAAATATAGGATAGGAAATAATTGCCGATGAAGGAGGGAACAAGAAGAACATGCGGGTAGGGAAGTCGACGGCGAACGTTGTGATATGATGTGTGATCGATAAGTTGTTGTTCGTAAAAATATTATCATGTGATTGCTCGTGCAGTTTCTGACAACTTCACAACCAAACTATGTGTTGTTCTCCCATGTGACTCCTTAGCCCCCAAATACAAATATGCCACGACTCAACCTTCTTCTTCATTTATTGCCATTCACCCATCCATAATCATACACGTAGGTCATTTTCTAATCCTCACATCTTTCTTGAACAAATGTATGCATGCAAAACAACAATGTTACACTATCAAAGTTATGACGAAATCTATAATTCAGATTCTAGTTTTGGTATCATTGTTAGAAGGTCACGGTGTGGGTGGGTTGGTGACCTTGACACCGATAACGCGAAGACACACGCATTTGGCATGGCGCCGCTCAAAACACCGGTTGCCTGCGTCATCCTACCATCCGAAAGTTATGTATTTTTTTTATAAGCGTTCCGGCATTTTTTTTTTTTTAAATCTAACCGTTTAATAACGGATAGAAAAAGGAACCTTAGGTGGTCAAAACTAGCATTTTTTTTTTCTTTTCTTTTACTTTTTAAAAATCATATAAATACCATTTAAATCTTTTAATTTTTCACACGCTTCTACATTCATTTCTACCTCTAAACTAAACAATGTTTCTTTAATTTTTTACATATAACTTAATGATTAAACAATGTTTCTTTAATTTTTTACATATAACTTAATGAATCTTTATCAGTGGATCAATCAAATATTGACTAACTCAAAAAACCAAATATCGAATTCCTCTATGTACTTTTTCTTTTATATATTTTTCTATGCATTTTTATTTTATTTTATTTACTTTTTATGCCTTTTCTTTTATTAATGGAATTTTAATTCTAGTTTAATATGTTGTTATATTTGAATAACTGGGGCCTATGAGCGTCCTATGACACCAGTTATGGAATGAAGATGTTTTTGTGATGAGTTATAAGGAAATAGTGATGATATGATAACACATTTTCCTATATCACGAGCCTATGATTTCAGAACATCTGTTGCTATAAGATAACATATTTGGTGGAGAGTATTTTCGTCAAAATTATTGGATTTAAGGTCAACATTTCTCAATAAGGAGAGTTCTCTACCAAGCCACGCGAATGCTTTCAACAAATTTATACTACATTAAAAATCATTTGTGACCTTTCTAAAATGGATGTTTTAAAATATTAAAACGACACACTTACTTATTATGAAATTGTGTTAGTTTTGATATAATATCAATAGCTTGTAGCATACTCATCATAAATAAATGCAAACTTTAACAAGTATAACTATAATAGCCTTAGTTACAACACTTTAAAGCACTTTTGTAAACATGTTTTAAGTAAAATTAATTAAAAAAAATACAATGAAATTTAATATAAGAAAAAAAATCGTCTATAACTATAAATACTTATTGACTTTTCAACTCTTTTCAATAAATGTTATTGTTAAAACACCCCTGAAATGAAAAATATTATGCTATTATACATATTGTACAAACTAATAAAACACATAAAATTTCATATAATTTATATGCAAACAAGTTGATGGTACATATGGTTTTAGAAACCGGACCGAACCAACGGGTTCAACTGGGAACCGGAGTCGCCACCAGTTCGGTTAGCCAATAAAAGCCATTCGAAAATGAACTTGAGAGGACCGTCTGAACAGGTAAAAACGGGTGAATCAGGCCAGACCGGAATCATTTTCTTCATGTTTTTCTTAAGTTAATCAGCTCGTCATTGTTATTTTGTTGGTCCTGAACTTTAATCACAGGATACCCCGTTGTCGCAACACGCGGGTACCATGCTGTTTACGTATGGTAAGTAAATCAGTTTAAAGATGGGATGCGAATGGTTTTGTTGTTTGGTTTCCCGTGTCGAACAGTAAGGACCCGATGAGATTGATATATATCAAGAAGCTCGTGTAACACTTACACAAGAACAATACTTCACTGGTGTGAGGCAGTATTTGCCCAAGTGTGTAAAAACTTGTGTGATTGTGTGCGTTGCTCTCCTTTTATAGAGAGGCTTGTAGGATTTAGAGATAAACCATTTGAGAATGATCGGCGGCTGCTAGAGAGACAGGTGTCGGTCATCTGAGAGCAGAAAATGAAGACATATGTCATTCGTTCTTTAGCTCGTACTTAGTGGTGCTTGTGTGTTCCCACTTTGCGATGTCATATGGTACATCTTAACTGCTAGTGACAGGTGGGGAGCAGTAGCTTTTTCTTACTCATTCAGGCCTGAGAGGTCTTTCCAGGATCTAACGTGTCCTGGGATTAAGCCGGGCTTTTATCAAGTGTTGATTGGGCCTTGGTAATGGGTTTAATCTGTGCGTGTAATTAATGGGTTTGGGTTATTAATATTGATAAGCTATCACCTGCTATGTGTTAGCCCGTACTTGTGTTTATGTTGTAACGGGCTCAAGCCCGCATCTAGATTATTCCATGCACTACTATATATTTGTACATTGTATTTGTGATAAATCAAGGAAATCAATCATAATCACAGAATATTGTTTCCATCTACTGACATGGTTTCAGAGCCTCCAAAAACTTCGATCCTGAAAACCCTAACAGCTTCCATCTTCTTCTAAACCGTAATATCGATATCCTAACAAAAGCTATCCTTACCAGATATGTGTTGGTGATCGTGCTAGGTCATCGATCCACACTTTTATTTATTTGTTTGTCGTGCTAGGTTACGCCTGTTACAGTCATTCGTGCAAGGTCACGAGTTGTTTTGTTTTGTTTGTGCAAGGTCACAAGCAATTTACATTTACTTCTTTTGTATTGTTGCTACTATTCCATTTAACCTTCTGGAAACACCACCCTAATCATCTTCATCGTTAATCTCTGGTAATCAATCTGTCGTGGTTGTGATTGTGCTTTGGTCATTAATCCACACATATGTGTTTGTTATTCGTGCATTTGGTCACGAATCGGTATTGTTTTTATTTTTTTGAAGCTGTGATTGTTTCTCTGTACGACAGCCCCTAAACTTCTACATATCTCGACACCATGCCAGGAAACAATACGGAAGAAGTTGTGTTAAAATTGTTAAACAAGTTGGGATTGACCGGTAACATTGGGTCTGCTAATGGAGCCATTAATATCACTTCTCAAGCCACAGTTGGGCCTGTCACTTACTATACCAACCCAAACCACCTGTTAGCCCAACAGTCTATTATACTACCCACACTCCTTTAAGCCCACTAACCTATAACTTCACCAATCCACCTACTAGCCCAATGCTCCACCAATCGGGTCTTTAAGCAACACGGTTACTCATGGATGTAAAATTGTTTTGCCTCATGCTTTCACAACCGGACGCTCAGATCCCGCAATCGGTGCTCGAACGTGGATACAAAGTAGCTCACATCTAAATGCATCTCGTTAATAGTCTTAGCAACATTTTTAATACGTGCATGTATCCATCTGTCTCGGTTGGTGACGGCATAACATTTCATCACTAATACGGGTCGAGCATTTTGCCTACTCCTTCTCGACCCTTTACCTAAATAACGCCCTTATTACCCTTCATATTGTCAAAACTCTTATATCCGTCTCACAATTTGTTTGTGACAATAATTGCATCATTGAATTTGATCCTTTGGTTTTTCCGTCAAGGATTTCATGATGCGTCGGGTGCTTCTCGATGTGACAAAGACGGGTGACCTTTACCCCGCCACGCCCCGTGTCCTATTCCCCAAGCTCTTCTTGTCACCAACATACGTGGCATCGCCTTGGACATCCAGGGGAGCGGTGCTACGCCTCGCCTCAAATAATTTTATATCTTGTAATAAGGAGAAGCCGCATGTGCTTTGTCATGCTTGCCAGCTTGGCAAACACGTTCAACTTCCATTTGTTAGTTCGAAAACTATTGTTAATGCATGTTTTGACGTTGTTCACTCTGATGTATGGGCTTCACCAATTTTGAGCCTTTTGGGGTTTAAATATTATGTTTTGTTTTTGGATCACTATTCTCATTTTGTTTGGGTCTACCCGTTGATAAACAAATCTGATGTATTATCGAAATTTGTTCTATTTTGCAAGTACGTTCACACTCAATTTACGTGTGAAATCAAATCGTTTCAGTGTGACGATGGCGGTGAATTTGATAACCGCACCCTACATAAACTTTTTGCTGACAATGGCATTCAGTTTCGTTTCTCATGCCCCAAGACATCTCAACAAAATGGAAAGTCAGAACGGATGATTCGTACTATCAACAACCTCATTCGAACCCTACTTTTCCAAGACAACCTTCCACCAACCTTTTGGGTCGAAGCTTTAAACATGGCTGTCCATTTGATCAACATCTTACCTTCTACAGCTATTGACAACGAAATCCCGTATACCCGACTGTTTGGCCAAAACCCGGATTATAGTCTTATACACACATTTCGCTGCTTATATTACCCCCGCTTATATCCTAATCACAAACTTGAACCACGCGCCACACCCTCCATCTACTTGGGAAAAGCTTTAAATCATCGTGGGTACTGTTGCCTCGAATTAAACACCAATAAAATAATCATCTCTCGCCATGTAACCTTTGATGAAACTGTTTTTCCATACGGCACTCCTAAACCAACGTCGGCACCTAAATACAATTTCTTGGATGACTCACCCGATATAAATCCTCCACTCATTCCATCCATCCCCATTGTACAACCCACTGTGCCTCTACCCACAAACGAGCCGACAACACCCACCATTCCCAATACAGCCCAACATGATGCGACACATGACCCATCCCCATCCCCATCACCACTCACCGCCCAACAACATATACCAAATCCATTACCACCCGTGAACCAACACCCACATATTATCCCAGATCCTCCTCATAACCCAAACCCTGTTTCAATTCATCCCATGGTCACACGATATCGTGTCGGGACTAATCGTCCTACTGAGCGTCTCAATATGCATGTGTCTTCGGTTTCATCATTACCAAAATCTTATCGTGATGCGTCTAATGACCCAAATTGGTAAAATGCTATGCGTGATGAATACACTGCACTTATTAAGAACCGAACTTGGACCCTATTGCCCCGACCCACAGACACCAATATTATTCATTGTATGTGGCTTTTTCGCCATAAGTATTTGGCTGATGGTACTCTTAGTCGCTACAAAGCTCGTCTTGTGGCGAATGGTAGTAATCAATTAGAGGGGGTTGATGTAGATGAGACCTTTAGTCCAGTAGTTAAACCAGGTACTATTCATACTGTTCTGAGTTGAGCTACTTCTCGACATTGGCCGATTCATCAGCTTGATGTCAATAATGCTTTCTTACATGGTGATTTATCTGAGACAGTTTATATGCATCAACCTCCGTGGTTTCGGGATCCCGTACATCCGGATTATGTGTTTATTGCGCCGATCTCTCGTATGGGCTCAAGCAAGCCCCTAGAGCATGGTTTCGCCGATTTGCATCTTACATTACTCGGGTTGGGTTTTCTATAGCCGTTGTGACTCATCATTATTTATATTTAGACAGGGGACAGATACTGCTTACCTGTTACTATATGTTGATGATATTGTGCTCATCGCTTTTCTCGAGACTCACCATGACAGATTATTCATTCCTTGCATCAAGAGTTTTCCATGACAGATCTCGGGCCACTTAATTATTTTCTGGGCATTTCAGTTACACGCGATTCTTCAGGGTTGTTTTTATCTCAGAAGAAATATGCAATGGATGTTTTGGAAAGAGCACATATGCTTACTTGTAACCTTTGTCGGACTCTTATTGATACTGAGTCCAAACTGGGGGATGATGGTGATCCAGTATCTGACCCGACGTCCTATCGGAGTCTTGCAGGTTCTCTACAGTATCTTACATTTACCAGACCTGATATATCTTATGCAGTTCAGCAGGTTTGTCTTCACATGCATGATCCTCAGGAGCCTCATTTCTCTGCTCTTAAAAGGATCTTGAGGTATGTTAAGGGTAATCTGGATTATGGCCTGCAACTATTTTCCTCATCTACTACAGATTTGGTTGCATATTCTGATGCTGATTGGGCTGGTTGTCCAACTACACGAAGATCGACTTCAGGTTATTGTGTATTTCTTGGCAACAACTTACTCTCCTGGTCCTCTAAGCGTCATCCGAATCTCTCTCGATCTAGTGCAGAGGCCGAGTATCGCGGTGTTGCTAATGATGTCGCCGAGACTTGTTGGTTACGGAACTTACTTCGCGAGTTACACACCCCATTATCTTCCGCTACGCTTCTCTACTGTGATAATGTTAGTGCTGTCTACTTATCTTGTAATCCGGTTCAGCATCAGCGTACGAAACACATCGAGATAGACATACACTTTGTTCGCGACTTGGTTGCCAATCGGTCGTTCGGGTTCTTCATGTTCCTTCACGATATCGATGATGGGACATCTTCACGAAAGGCTTGCCGCCTTCTATTTGAGGAATTTCGCCCAGCCTCAAGAGTTTGGTGTCCTCCCGCTTTGATCATGGGAGTGTTAGCCCGCATTGTGTTTATGTTGTAACGGGCTCAAGCCCGCATCTAGATTATTCCATGCACTACTATATATTTGTACATTGTATTTGTGATAAATCAAGGAAATCAATCATAATCACAAGCTTATTGAATTAGAGATGCTCTTACGTTGATGTCGTAACTATTTCCAAATGTGAAACCAAGTAAATTTTATTGCAAGGTATTTCCACCGTAACGCGCGAATACTCGGCTAGTTCATTTAATAATTGGCAAAAATGTGAAACTTGTCATTTGATTTAACCTTGGTTACTGATTTAAAGATTCAAGTTCTTTTACCAATTTCTAGCCATCGTATTTTGTATAACACCCAAATCATTAGTTCATTACTAATATTGACATGAAGATCATAGAATATATAGGAAGCTCTTAGACTACATAGAATGTATATAGAATGTATATAAATAGTAGATTATGGAATATTGTACAAATAATAGCAAATAAACTAGAATTGTCTTTGATTAAGTTGTAGAGAGGACTCTTGATATCGAGGACTCCTTATAAATAATGTGAGCCTTATACTTTGTTTCTGAGTTTTTATTTAGAGACAAAATAAGAGAAGTAGAGAGAAAATAAAAAAAAGTTGCATTCTCGAGTTTTTCTTATAGAGAAGATGAGAGAAAATTATGCCAAAACTTCTCTCATGATCTTCTTTCCAAATTGGAACGATTTGAAGAGAAGATGATTTTAAAGCTATATTTGTTCATATCTTTTTTCTTTTCTTTTCAATTCAGGAATACAAGATTAAAAATCAAATTTTTTTCCTTTCCACTTCTTTTCTCTATTTTTTTCCCTTCTTCATTTTTCTTCTTTCCGTTTTATTTTCGGGTGGGATCATCAAGTTATAAAAGCAAAAAAGTAGTAACAAGAAATGTATATCATTTCTATGAAACAATTTAGCCTCATTTCTATTAAACAATTTAGCCTTCTTTAAGTGTCTTTTCATTTAATTTATAATATTTTTAACATTAAAGGTGAGGTAGGCTAAGTTAGAAAGATTTAAAATTAGTGTCACTCGATTTGCTAAGAAAGAAAGTAGTCCATGAAATTAAGTATTAGTAGGAGCGTAGTCAGAAATTTTTGCTCGATGAGGCATATTTTAATTAATTTTAGAAACTACATTATAAATTGGTTCTTAAAGGGGAGGGGTAAATTACAAAAAAGAAAATATTTTTAAAAATTTACACTATAATTGTTTTCGCTACAAGGGCACTTGCCCCTTGTGCCCCCTTTATCTCCGCCCATGAGTATCAGAGCCACATATCGAGACAAATTTCCAAATACGAGTTATAACTAATCAATTTGAGGAGAAAACATTCGTGGAGCTTGATGGGTGATCATGATACAAGAGAGTTAGATATGTAAGACGTGGTATACTGATTAATTAATGTGAGATTACATATGTCCCAATATTTATACCCCAACACTTGGGCTTGGGCTCAAACTATACTAATGCTAATCTAATATGAATACTAATCCAAATGTAATGCAAATAAGTCCACTGACAGCCACCCGCAATTGGAGTGGGAGGGGAATGAACGCTCAAACTATCTCGAAAGTCAGCAAGCATCTTTGGTCAAGAAATAGTACGAACCCGTGTTCACCTTTTAAAGCATAGTACGAGTGTGTTTATTGTAAAAAAAATAGCTTCAATAAGATCCCAAACATCTTTAGCAAACCTCAGACTAATGTAACGAGCTTCTTTGAAGAGTTTCGGAGAAAGTTAAATAGATCAAAATTTAACCAGGGAATCCGCTTTAAGCCATTCTGCGGTTGGAGGAGCCCAACTAGTTGCACTGGATGAAGAACTCGTGACGTGTTTAAACACATAAAAAAGCCCCAATCCATCACCACCAAATTCGTCAGTTGTTGTTCCAATCAATAACTGATGGTGACTTGAAGGGTCTTGCCAAATTAGGTTTGGGATTCCCATTATTGGACCATCAGCATCAGCCAAACTCGGAGACCCATGCCATAATATTATGGTCGTAATATTTAAGCAAATTTATCATTTGAATTATCTTGAAGTTCTTCATATCTACATCGTACATATCAAGGTTTTCTTCTCCATTTTGATCTTCCCAATCTTATGCATCTTTCTACCATGAATGGTCGAGAATCTTGTTGTGATTTTAAATACCGTCTAACCCCATCGACCACCACTTTTGTATCCTTGAAACCCTTGTCTCTCGCAAGTTTATGGATTTTGTCCCTTAGTACGACTTGGATATTATCTATTACATACTCAACATAGTCCATCTTTGGTGTTCTACGTTCCTGTATGTAATTCATAAATTGTAACTCAATAATATTTTGTAACTTTCATATACATCATACTGAATATTATCTCTAAAACTAGTTTAGTTTATTTACTTTTGATTTTATGTCTTTTTTTTAATGTTTTTTTTATGTCCTTTTTTTTTCTTTTCTTTTTTTTTTATTAATGAAATTTTAATTATAGTTTAATGTGTTGTTTTATTCGAATAAATGAAAATTATTAAAAACCGTAGTGTCTATGGGTGTCCTATAACTTGAGTTATGGAAGGAAGATATTTTTGTGCTGAGTTATATGTTCGAGTTATAGAGGAAAAGTGTGAAGTGGCAACACATTTTCCCTATAACATGAGCTTATTGCTCTTGCACACGTGGTGCTCTTAGGATCTATGTATGGAAAATGTATGTAAAGTATATGTGACTTTGACATGTTAATTGTTAACTAGAAAAAGTGTTTGATTTGATGTTGCTCGACCGGTTGACGTTGTGCGATTGACATTGCTCTATCAAGATGACTTTTGCTCGACAAAAATGATTATTGTTTAACCAAAGTGAATTGTTCGACAAAAATCTTAATTATATATACGAATGATATTACATCAATGTGTGTCTTATAGTTAGTGGAGCGCAATAACGCAAGCATAATTCATAATCTTTTTGGATATTTTGAAAAATTAACCTTTCTGTTTACGTATGATATGTAAAATGTGAATAAAATTGGGTTGCCATAGTTGTGTTGTTCGGTTTTCCGTGTAGAATGATAAGGACCCAAAGATATGATTAAGAATCATAAGCTTGGGTAACACTCAAACAAACCATGTAAGTGTGTGTTAGCATATGAAATAGTGTAAAGAGTGTAGAGAATGATCCTTTTATTTGGTGGGAGATGTCTTCTATTTATAAGGAAACATTTGGGGTTTAAGGATAAACTCCTTGTGGATGATCAACGATTGTAGACAGGCCAGATGTTGATCATCCAACGAGTAGACAAGTAGGACAGGTGGCAACTCTTTTGGCTCGTACCGGGTCGTGCCAATCTCCAAATTTTCTACTCGTGTGTCTCCCATTGTCATATACCAAACATCTTAACCATTAGCGACAGTTGAGAGACAGTTGTCTCATGCGTGTCTGTTACACGGCATGAGAGGATTTTCCATACCATGTGCGGCCTGACAATGTGGACGGGCTTCTCAAGTGTTGATAATGAGCCCTTGATAATGACCTTAACTTTAGCATATAATTAGTGAGCTTAAGCCATTAATATTAATACGCTATTACTTCCCCAATAACTTTTAACATATAACCAATAGCTTGGATATTATTATTGTTAAAATCAGTAGCGAAGATTTAATTCGGAAAAAGATCATGTCTTAATTATATGCCAAGTGACTAGCCTAGCCATGTGTTTAGACAATTAGACATAGTAATTCTTAAGTATGTGTCATGCTACTCTGAACATGTTTAGAAGTAATGTGAATCGATAACTTCAAGTGAGTTAGATAGGTCATGTTAGTGTCCGATAGCGAACAACATTGTGCATCATTAATTTGTCAGTCGTCATCCTAACCCGAATACATACGAATAAGTAGAGATAGTTGTTAAATTTTGGGGTGATAATCAGGCAAACATATCGCCTATCAATTGCTAATGGCTTTCAAGTTATGGTTCATTGCGGGATTAATTACTGGGGTTAAACTTGGACAAAGGATTAAAGATTTAAAGTTCCAAGATGTTCTTTTTCTCACCAAGCTTTCATCGTTTCTGGCGATGAGTATTTTATAGCCGTTAGAGGGTCTTAGTGAAACTTAATCTCCTATTTAATAAGTCCCTTAATCTAGGTTACACACACTGAGTGTGCCTTTTTGTATCACTCTCTTCTTCTTTCCGATCATTCAACCGATCTTGTCTTGTCTTTACATTTACATGATTATTGTCTCATTGACATTAATCTAATCTTGTAACATTTGGTTACTATTGTAACTTAATCTAAGTCGACTATTGCGCCTTAGATCCGAATAAAGGTTCTATTGTTCATCTTGTGTTGCCTATACTTTCGACATGGTATCGAGCTTGTGCTCATTGATTCTCTTTGGCAACAAATTGGTGGTTTGGGGTTATTACTACCGGCATAATCACCGGTTATCTTCTACTTACAATTAGCCCTAGACTAAGTGAATCTAGGGTAATTGTGACTTGTTCTTCCGCTGCATATTTCTCTATAAGTCTAAGTCTTATCTCCTTTCTTCTAACATACAGTACTTTAGTCCTTGTGGGTGCAAACGGGTAGACTAACATCTTGATCTGCCACCTTTGAGTGGTACGAATACCTGCTCTGGTTTACCCTAGTCCACAGGCTTGGTGCTTGTTGTTTCTTATATTCTAGGTCTTATTTCTTTGTCTATTTGGTCTTATTCTTATTTCATGCATGCCTTATTGCTTGATTTATGGCTATTGGTGATGATAATATTGGTGGCTCCTCCACCGAGAAAACTTATCATTTGGTGATGCTTTGTATTTGCATCCTAACAATACCAATGGTACTCCCATTATTTCTATTAAACTCACCTGCACCGAAAATTATAAAATATGGAATATGGCCATGACTTTTGCTCTAAGGAACCATAATAAGTTAGGGTTTATTGATGGTACTTGCATAAGAGATGATTCAAACCGAGTCTTGCTAATCAATGGGATACTTGTAACTCGTCATGTGGTTACTTGATTCTTAATTCTCTCAAATCGAACTATTTGTCGGTGCTATATATGCTAAAACTACTTATGAAATGTGGAATGATCTTAAAGATACCTATGATAAGGTTGATGGTTCAACTATTTTAATTTACATAAAATATAAACTCTCTTAGTCAAAGAGGGTCCTCTCTCGATTATTATAACAACCTTAACTCTTTATGGAAACAATTTGATTGTATGATCACCGCCTCCCCGCACTTGTGAGGTCAAGAAAACATTTTGAAAACATAATCACCGATCAAGTTAATGCAATTTCTATGGGTCTGATGACTCCTATGTCCCCATCGAAGCAATATTTTAACCGTAGATCCTTTACCTAATGTCAAAACTGCTTTTCGTTGTCTCTGGAGAAGAATCTCACATAAATGTTTCATCCGGGAATAGCTCGCTAAACCCAATGCTACACCTTTGCCGCAAAAACGTCGATGGTGGAAAATGTTTTGATAACAAAAGAGGTTTTAACAACAAAGGTTCTGGTTTTAATAATGGTAATAACTCAAATAGCAGAGGACCAAACATGAATCTCAAATGTACTAATTGCAAAAACCCGTCACACCGTTGATAGATGTTATGATCTTGTTGGTTATCCCGCCGATATGTTAAAAGGAATTTTAATGGTAAACCTTTCAAAGAAGAATAATGTTTCTTTGAAACTAATCATGTCACCGATAATAGTGCTAGCAACTCTCCTGCTTCCTTGTCTAATGAATGCCTCCGGACTTATGAGTCTTCTCAATGACAACAATGTGTCATCTGCTAATGCCAACTTAGCGGTAAAAATTTTTCGTGAACCTTCTTTAATGGTAGTGTCAAGTTTAATGTAAACTTTAATAAATTTTTAACAACAACACAAAATCTCTATCTCGGAAACATCGCCTTGGTTGGATTGTTGATTCGTGCAAATGAGCACATGATCGTGTTCGAAATTTTTAATCAATGTTGTTAACATTTCAAATCTTGGCTTAACTGTTGGACATCCCAACGGTACTCAGCCTTAATTACTAAAATTGGTGATTTAAAGGTCAATAATGACCTAACTCTCTTTGATGTACTTGTTGTTCCCGAGTACAATGTTAGTCTCGTCTGCTCATAAAATTGCTAGAGACAATAAGATGTTTGTTGGGTTTAATGAATCTAATTGCTATATACAAGATTTACATCAAAAAGGATCGCGGGATTGGTAAACAATACAATGGGTTATATATGTTTGATATTGATTCTACATGTAAGATTATTTCTAATAACCGCATATCTGCTTGTCATGTTTCTAAAAATCTTTGGCATCAAAGACTTGGTCATCCTCCGACCAAGTCCTACACATACTTAAACCCACTCTTAAATTTGATAGTACATCCAAACCGATCATCTCTGTGATACTTGTAATAAAGCTAAACAAACCGTAGAACCATTCCTCTAAGTGAACATAAATCAACTAAAATTGGTCAACTTGTCCATCTTGATGTATGGGGACCATATAAAGTCACTAGCAGAGATGGTTACAAATATTTTTAACGCTTGTTGATGACTATTCCGTATGCGCGGGTTTATATGCTTAAGGGAAGGATGATGTTTATGTTTCCATTGTTAACTTTACTCATATGCTATCAAATCAATTTGAACACAATGTCAAGATTTTCGTAAGTAATAATGGGATGTAATTTGTCAATAATAAACTTCAACATTTTTTCCATGAAAAGGAATTTTACATCAAACCTCTTGTGTTTATACATCACAACAAAATGGTATAGTAAAGGAAACATAGGCATCTCCTTAATGTAGCTAGATCCCTTATGTTTCGTGGGAATTACCTCTAAATCTTTGGTCCGAATGTGTTCTAACCACGCCTATGTCATAAACAAAGTTACCCTCTTCGCCTGCCCTGCAAGTCCCCTTCTTCCTTGTGTATGGGCATGACCCTTCACTCTCTCTCCTTAGAGTCTTTGGTTGCTTATGCTATGCCACCATTCTCAACATCTCCGATAAATTTGGTAGTAGGTCCAAAAAGTGTCTTTATTGGTTACTCAAATGAGAAGAAAGGCTATAAACTCTTAAGCCTAGAAACGAAAAATATCTTTTACCCGTAGATGTCAAATTTATGAAACCTGCTTTTTCCTTCAAAATGAAAAATACTTTGTCAAAACCTTTTGTTGAAACTTTGTACCAAAAGATTTAAATCACAAAAATTTCTTTGACTCACAAATAAGTCCCAATGATGAAGGGAGAGTGACATCCTATGATGATGGCACGGTGGTAAGTCATCCTACTAGGATTGACGAACCGGTTGCAACATCTATAGATGATAATACACACCCCCGAGGCCCCATATCACATGAATCACATCCTGCTAATGCATCTCTTAATACAAATATCGCCATTAAACGTTATTTATATTTTTGATCTTTGCCTAAGTTTTGTTAACGACAAAAGTAAATTTAATTTATAAAAGCTTAAAGCTTGTCAAGTTTATTAGATATTAAAACAAGCTTTCTCAAACAATATATTCATCATTCAAGCATTTACATTTATGATTAGTAACATCTTGATATGACTCTAATCATTATGTATGATAGTAGTTTGTAGAATGTGTTAGGTTCTTAAAACCAAACACTACTTAAGCATTTGCATATTTCTATTAATAGTAATACAACATTTTGACATCATGTATTACATCATGGAGATCATTGAAGATTCCATTAGATATTTTGTGAAGATTTGTACTCTTCATATCTTGCACAATCTTACTTAGATAGAGTTGACTTTAGGCAAGATTTGATATCTTGACCGCCGATCGGCGGTACTAATTGGGTACACGGCGAACCCTTTTTAGGGGTCCGGTCCGTGGATCGCCCCGTCCAAATTGGCTATAAATAGCAATGCCAAGCCAAGTAGTTTCATCCCTTTCTAACATACTCTCATACATATCCTCTCTAACCTTTCTAACTCGCCTATATCATATTAGTGATCTCTTTGTAGCAAAGAAGATCAAGTCATATTCAAGCTTCAACGAGAAGTTGGAAGTCTTGTTTGTTTAGTGTTGTATGATCTAGTGTTGATCCATACTTCATTGTTGTATCAAACCATCATAATCTTGTGAGTGTGAGTGGTTAGTATTTTAGTCCTCAAAATACATTGTGTGTGGAGTAGTTGTACCCTTGGAAAGAACTCGACATCTAGCTTAGTGTCGGGAAATAGTGTGTTTAAGTGTAAAGGTTTTCTCCACGGTGAAAGGAGCT
This sequence comes from Chrysanthemum lavandulifolium, assembly GCA_022545495.1. Classification (NCBI taxonomy): domain Eukaryota; kingdom Viridiplantae; phylum Streptophyta; class Magnoliopsida; order Asterales; family Asteraceae; genus Chrysanthemum; species Chrysanthemum lavandulifolium. The sequence goes on from CM040246.1 coordinate 28,504,144, forward strand.
TGTTGACTAGTGAAGTTAAACTCTCGAGTGTGAGACTCGGGAGTGGAGTAGGGCAAGGAAAAAGAGTCCTTGTAGGTCGAACCACTATAAACAACTTGTTGTGGTTTGATCATTTCTTTCCTTACTTACCTATTACATATTGCTTGCATATTTCATTAACATACTTAAGATCAATATCAATTGATCTTTCAATAAGTTTCAAAACAAAGTTTTTAATCGGTAACTATTCAACCCCTTCTAGTTTTCTACAATTGGTACCAGAGCCTCGTTGCTCAAGAATTTCTAAAATAACTTGTATTTTATAAACTTGAAACGATCCATGGATTCTCAAAACTTTAAAGAAGGGCAATCTATGCAAAGACCACCACTCTTTGAAACCAATGGATTTATCTATTGAAAACCGCTTTTGAAACATATGTAAAATCAAAAGATATAGATCTTTGGTTTATTATTGTTAAAGGAGATTTTAGTTCTACAACAAAGGATATTTCCGTTGATGAACAAAAGAAATTAGTTGCTAAAAATAATGAAGCTAAAATGATGCTTTATAATGCTTTACCTAGAAAAGAATATGAAAGAATTTTATGTGTGAAACCGCTAAAGATATTTGGGAATCTTTAATTGTTACACATCAAGGTAATTCACAAGTCAAGGATAACAAAATTGATCTTCTTGTTCAACAATATGAACAATTTGTTATCCCCGAAGATGAAACCATTGATTGTGGCTTTGCTCGCTTTAACACTATCATTACATCACTTAAAGCACTTGACTAATCTTTTCGTAGTAAGAACTTTGTCGAAATTTCTTAGAGCACTCCATCCCAAATGGAGAGCTAAAGTGACCGCTTATTGAAGAATCAAAAGATCTCTCAATAATGTCACTAGACGAGCTAATTGGCAACCTCAAAGTTCACGAAATGGTAATGGAGAAAGATTCGGAGATCATCAAAGGAAGAAAGGAGAAGATCAAATCCGTTGCTCTTAAAGCAAAGGCGGAATCAAGCGATGATGGTGAATCTTGTTCCGATAGTGAAGATGAGGAGTATGCCATGGTCGTTAGAGATTTCAAGAAGTTCTTTAGAAGAAGAGGAAAGTTTGTAAGACAACCTCGAGAAGAAAAGAAGCCATTCCGAAAAGATCGGGATGATAAGAAGAATAAAGGTGAAAGAAAGTGTTTTAGATGTGGTGATGCAAGTCATCTCATAGAGAATGTCCCAAGCCACCTAAGAGCAAAACTCAACGAGCTTTTGTAAGTGGTGCTGGAGTGATAGTGAAGACGATGAAGAATCAAGCAAGGAAAAGATCGCCTAATGGCACATGAGTCAAATGAGGTACTTTCCGATTCTTCTTATTCTTCCATAGATGATGACACTTTGCAAAAACAATATAATCAATTGTGTGAGCTAAGTCTAAAATCATAACTAAAAATAAATTTCTAAAAACTAAAAGGAGTTTTTGGAAAATGAGGTATATGAGTTAAAAGAAAAGCAAAACGACTTGAAAAAGGAAAAGCAAATGACAATGATTGTAAATCATGTCAAGAGCTAAATCTTGAAATAGAAAACTAAAGCTCACACAAGAAGTTTTAATAGAAAATAATTCTAAGTTTAAAAGGTTTAACAAAACATCGCTATTGCCGATGAAATAGTTAAAACCATAAAACACCGTGAGACATGAATAGGCTAGGTTTAATGAAGTTTTAATACCCAAGAGTCAAAACAAACGGCCGAAAAGGACTAACATTCTCACAACTGTGTCAGACAAAGACGGACCGACGGAACCAAAAAGGGTTCCGTCCACAGTAAAACGGCATCATGGGTACTTCAAATAATGTAATGTTCGCATACTTGACCGCATCGAATTTGTTAAAATAACAAAGAAAACCAATGATAATGTTAAACTAAAACCAGCCATTATATCGAGAGTAGACTTATTAAAATGAATTTAGATAAAAACTACTCAACAACGACATAAAACTTCTTTTGCCAAACGCCTTTCCTAAGAGCAACCACAACGTTCAACATAACTACCAACACAACGGTTGAATCAAAACTTTCCTAGACCATATCAAACTCAGACACATGCCATGGAACCCTTATCCATCATTTCCATACATGAATCAAATAAATGGTATGTTTAACCCAAACGGACCCATGAGATATCGGGGACCAAATGTTTGAGTTATTCGCTTTAGGTATGTTTGAAAGTTGGATTGGAACCCGATGAATGGATAAAAGATAGTGGATGCTCACGACACACGACGGCAACAAAGTCTCTTCTCATCATACCAAGAGTACGACGGAGGTAATGTCACTTTCGGTAGCAATCTCAAAAGCAAAATCATTGGCAAAGGTACGATTGCTCATAACTCTCTAACTATTGAAAATGTTGCTCATGTGATAGGTTAGGATTTAATCTACTTAGTATTAGCCAACTATGCGATAAAAAGTATAAAGTACTATTTGATGAAAATGGTAGTAAAATACTAAAAGATGGTATCACCATAGCTAAAGGAGTTAGGAAAAATAACATATACGCCATGAAAATAGATAAAACATATAATGACAAACTTTGCCTAACAACATTAGACGATAGCTCATCTCTTTGGCATAGACGCTTAGGTCACGCTTAATATGAGACTTATACAAACCTATCTTCAAAAGAGTTAGTTAGAATTTGCCAAAACTAAAATATGACCAACACTTTTGCGACGCTTGCAAAATTGGTAAACAAACACATAGCAATCACAAATCTAAAAATATGATATCTACATCTAAGTGTCTAGAATTATTACATATGGACTTGTTTGGACCATCCGCTATAAGAAGCTATGGAGGCAACTTATATAC
>CM040246.1:29107094-29278039 GCA_022545495.1 Chrysanthemum lavandulifolium
TAGACACCACATATTTTATTTTTTCTCTCTTATAACTATATCTGGCAAAAAAAAAACCATCACCACATATTTTATTTTTGGGTTAATTCCATATATACCCAATTTAAATATAAAAATGCCATATTTACCCAACTAAAAATTATATTGACATATATACCCAATCTAAAACTCATTTTTCCCTATTTACCCAATTCATTATAAAACTAATTAAAAATTAATTTACATCATCAAATCTCTATTATACCCTTGGTTTTAAAATAATATAAATGAATCTATAACAAATTATAGATTTACGTGATCTGGAACATATTCTCATAAGTATTGAAATTATTGATTCCTGCATTACTATCCATGTCTCCATGGTGTCCACACTCACCAATCACCACAATCTCAATTTTGTAAGGTTCTTCCAAATCAATAAGTGAAATTTATGATATGGATGCTACTAACTGCTCTTTTGTTATCGGGGTCAGTTTTATTTCCTCCATAATTTGATGAATTACGTATAAATTACATTATTCATATTGATGCAAATGGTTTTGTTACTGCTAATTGTATGATGTGTTTTATACGTTTATGTCTTACGAGGAAAATCACATGAGTGTGGAGAAGCACACACACAAAGGGTATAATGGGAATTTTAGGATCATGTAAAGCCAGGAAATTGTTTACCGTATTATGTAAATCAATCTTTAATTAAGTTTATAATAAATTGGGTAAATATGACAAAATAAGATTTAAGTTGGGTATATCTGATAGGGTTTTATATCAGATAGGTTACCCAACTTTCTCACTTTGTTCGCCGAAGTTACCCAACTAGTTTTTCGTTCAAACAAGTTATTGGACTACACGGGGTTGACATTCAGGTTACTGAACTTCAAAGTGTGTTTCAATCAGGTTACTATGGACGAAAATACCCCTCTTTTCATTTTTGTTAAGTACATAAATGGTCCCTGTGGTTTGCCCGGTGTTACGAATTTAGTCCAGTTTTCAATTTTGTTACGTCTTCGTAAGTTTTCATAAGTTTTCGTCCGTTTGTATACATTTTCTTACGTTTTTATCCGTTTTTATAGGTTTTTATCCGATTTTATACGGTTTTATCCGTTTATATACGTTTTCAATTACCAAATCCCAAGTAATGGCCGAAACATATCAATGATCAATAAATCAATTAGGTAAAATCATTTATAAAATAAAGCAACACACTCTCTTCTAAATCGTTATGGGCTTCACCCATTATATGACTAAATGCACCCTAATCGCTAACAAAACGCACCACAGTCGGTGGAAATCCACAAACACCCCCTTTATATACTTATCGAATGAGCAGAAAAAAAGCTAAGAAATAAGCAGAAAAATAAGTTCGAGTAAACATGCAAAAGAAGTAAGCTAGAAAACAAGCAAACAAACAGACGCCCCTCGTGGGTGAACCGAATCACAATCAAACATTGGCACCATATGTGGGTTCTTTACTTGACCGAGAGCACACAAAAATGACCCTATATGGGTCGTGGTGGCTGGACCGTAACAACAAACAACAACCATTCAAACGCAACATACAACACACCCTAGTGGTGTTTCTCACAGACAGATTTCACATGCAACACAAATACACTCGACACCTTATGGTGTCGTGATACTAACTTAAGAAAATGGTGCTTTGTAATTTACACTAAATTAACAAACACACGCAAAACATATAAAAACGGACCGAGACGAGGAAAAACGGATAAAAACATAAGAAAAAGGATAAAAACGTAAGAAAATGTATACAGACGGAAGAAAATGGACGAAAACTTACGAAAACGTAACAAAAATGAAAATTGGACTGAATTCGTAACACCGGTCAAACCACAGGGAATCCAACCAACGATTTATCTTTCACAACCGGTTTCACTCTCTTAGGAAATCCATCATCATTGTGATCAAATACTTTACAAGTCTCACATCTTGGCGGCTTCCACTCATATTCAATATCAATTTTTTTCCAATGAATGACCTGACCCATTAGGGTAAGGGATCGCAACCACAAGAGAGTCAAGTAAGGATTCCTTTGAAGACACTTTCACAAGGGCCCTAGTATAGGAATTATGACCCCACAACTTAAGGCACATCGTACTCGTGTAGGAATCAAGCATGATAGGACGACCAATTTGAGTTGTACTCAAACTAAGACCAATGACGCAGGTTTTACTGACCAGGTTTTAATATTTATAATTACTCGTTATTATTATGGTCTACCCTAATGCACTAACGGGCAGTATACCCAGTCGTGCGTAGTGTAGTATTCGGTAAAACTGAGGTAGTCCCAAGAGCTATGTGTGTGGCTTTATCCCAAGTCTAGGTGTCACAGATTTTTATATGATTTTGATATAGAATTAACTACTAAAGCAAATAAAGGCAAAGGTTGTGATCAATAGAGGAGAGTGGTGCTAACCAAGTTATTCATCCTAACTAGTAATGTTTACGTCTAATTACTTCCAATTACTTCAGGTGAGGTCAAAGTCGAGAGGACAACATTCGGTCAGTTCGTCCTAATCTATCATCAAAGAGCCACCACTGGAGAAGTCAGGTGTCCCCTCATAAGTCCAGTTATTTCTGGTCCCCTAAGCCAAGTCATTAAGTTCCGCTACATGCTAGATTTATAATAGTGAGTGCCCGGCGCTAGCATCTTAGACACTCACCCCTAATTCTTAAGTTCGTCTAAACGGTAGGTGATCGCTTGATCAAATCGCACAAGTAGAAAGGGTCGTCGGTTGGTTATATCTTACCCTTCCGTCTCGCCTACTCACTTAGGGTCAGTTGGTCATATCTCCTAAGCAACTAGCCTCTACCGCCATTCAAAACTACCGAAACAAGGGTAGCTACCAATAAACTATGCATGCATACACCTAGAAATAATTATACGGAAGCAATGTAAATTAAAGCAAAACAATTTAGGAATCATATCTAGGCCATCACCAAGAGGTGCTTAGCCGCTCATATTAACCATACAAATCAATTCAGTGTTTAATGATACAAAATACATGAATTGAAAGTAAAGAAAAGATAAAAATCTAATGCTTATCGTAGGGGAGTGATTTCTCCCTTGGAGATAGCTCTGGAAGCTCCTCTAGATCTGCCTTGGACTTCTTCTCACGTTCTCTGATTGTTGTGTGTGAAATGGGATCAATGCCCTAATCGCTCCCTAGAAGGGGAGGAAGAGAGATGATCTGAAATGCTGGAAATCGTGGGTTATTTATAGGCCAGATCTTGTTACGGTATAACTATTAAAAGAGTTACGCCGTAACTATAATACTTCGTAAAATGCACTAATAATGCTGGTTACGGCGTAACCTCAGGAAGGGGTTACGCCTTATCTTCAATAAATCATGGTTACGCCGTAGTTGATCCATGAGTTACGGCGTAATTATCAGCGGCGCGGAACCTCATTTAACCTAATATGGTTACGTCGTAATCTTTGGGAGAGTTACGCCGTAATCTTCTGATAAGTTGGTTTTCTGAGCCACGCTTTAGTTACGGCGTAATGTGAGAGAGGAGTTACGCCGTAACTTCTTCAAAGTGATAATACTATGATAAATCTTCAATAAACTCTCCAATTCCGCTTCTCTTTAGCTCCAATGCTCGTATTTTACCTGAAAGTGAAATATAATGGGAAACAAGCGTAAATCCATATAAATGATATAAATTACAAGCATTATCGGGGGAAATTGACACTTAATATTCAGGATAATTTGATGTTATCAAATATCCCCCACTTGAACTCTACTTGCCCTCAAGTAGACCTTATTAGATAGATTCCTAAAAGATATCTCCATTACGGAAAATATAAGTTTACAAATCCCTTATGCTAGAATAAAACAAAGGCGAACACCTCACGAAATGGGAACGAAACACTTAAATCTCTCAACTATTCTAAGTGTCAATTTCAGGGTGATCACTCAATCGCACAGTCATAGCATGTATTATATCATAAGCTTGGCGGTTACATAAATCTCCACCACTAGAGTTAAGGGCTAAACAATTTTCGAAGGCAATATTGGTAGACACGACAAAGGTTAAGGGTGACTCGTCATTACTAACATGTCACGGAGAAGTAGACAAAACCAATGGTACATGACCAAATCCATGGCCAAGACACCAAAGATTGCTCGCTGCATCACCTAGACACGCTTCATGACTAAAGGGTAGGATAAGACATGGGATATATAAATGGTGTAAAATAAAAATCAAGCAGATAGTCTAAATCTATAACCAAGTCATCACCACTTACCGTCCGCCCAAAGTTCAAGTTTCGAAGTTAAGAAACCGGATCATGATATACAAGGTAGATGTGTCATTAGAGGACGTCATGATGGGCACACTACCTTTTCTCCAACTGTTGGCGCAATTACCAACTCCAATCTTCAAATGTGACCGAGGTGGCCTCCTCGATACTAAATCTATATTAAGCTCATAACATAGTGCTTATAACATCGCACTTTACAATAAACTGAATAATAAAAACATAATTTTTTTAACATAACAAATAAACATAACATCCCCCCACTTGTGATGAACAATGGGAATTCGGGGGGTCTTCAATGATCTTTAAGAATATGTCGTCGACAAAAGCGTGATTCCCAAACCTTTCCACTTGAACCTTGAACTTAGGCAAATGATGACTTCCCAATCACAAATAAAGACTACAGGGTAGGCTAAGGTGTATAGGTGTAACGAAACAATATATTGGGTTAATAAAATGAAAGGAATGGCTCAGATGGGTGTATCTAGGGGTATCTTGCACTAAAGGTGAGTGCAACTAAAGGGTTTCACATGGGGGTCGAGAAGTCGAGGTGACTAATCGATAGACACACAATGGTAGGCTATTTGGGTGATAATCCTATAATACTGCCTTCTTAAACTGAAAAGTCCAAATACATCGAGCTAACTCAACATACCTCGTCTATGGATTCGAAATGATGCAAAGGCAAAGTTCTAAAGTTTACAAGCTACCGGCACACTCATAATTTGATGGATTTGGGGTGAAATTTTGGAAACGGATAAGGCTAATCTTACTGATTGGTTCCTAAACAGTCAAGTTTATCACACAAGCTAACCACTTGTGAATAGTCAACCGTAATAAACTTCAAACAGCTCAGAAACAATGCAATTAAGATCTGGAGAGTATAGTGTTTCCCAAGGTCGTTAAGTCCCAACGAATCATATGATCAATAACCAAACGTATAGTGATCGGGTGATATTGAACGGGAAAAGTTTTGTGAATAATTATACCTAAAGAAAAAGTTTGTAACTTACAGGGGCTTAAATGCAAATTAAAGAAAATTAAAAAGCTAAAATATATTAAATAAACGCTATCACTATTTTTAAAATGATGTTTTTCTTGATTTATAAAATAAAATAACTTAAATAAACTATTTTAAAAAGCTAAAAAGCTAAAATATATTAAATAAACGCTATCACTATTTTTAAAATGATGTTTTTCTTGATTTATAAAATAAAATAACTTAAATAAACTATTTTAATTAAAACTTAAACCTAAATTACCTAAAAACGTGGCCTAGAATGAAAACGCGCGTTATATGTAAACATTACGCGAGTGCGCAAGTAAAAACGTAAAATTTGTAAAATAAAAGTCCTACGAATGTAAAATCAATTTTCTTACTTACTATATGACAAAAGAAAATTTTAGAAAAAAGATTTATATTTTTTTGACTTTTATATTTTTTATTATGAATTAAATACTATTTTAAACTAATTAAGTGATTAAAAATACTAAAACTATTCAGAAAATTATGAAACTTTTTTACAAAATACTTTATACTAATACAAAGCTAAGAAAAATATAAAAGGTGTGAAAGCTTGTTTTAATAAGCTAAAAATAAGCTAAAACATTCGTATAAGCTAAAAGAGGAAACAAGGGTTAAGTAATAAATCGTGCAAAGTAATACCAGTCAAAGACCCAAGGGCAGATGGTATTGTGTGTGTGTGGTGAGCTGGGTGGCCAGGGTTCGAATCCCAGCACTGGACTTTTTATTTTTATTTTCTTTTTGGACTTTTTCTTTTACAAACTTATTAAGCACAGTAAGATAAACAATTTTCAAAACTAAAACTTTTTACAAAAACCACTAATAAGCTCAGAATAAGCTTAAGTTTGCTTAACAGTTAGCAAAAATGGAATAAGCTCAATGTTTAGCCAAGATGGCTAATAAGCTAGAAAATAAGCTAAGGTAAACTAGAAATAAGCTAAACAAATGATAATAAGCTAATTTGACAACTGAAAAAGCAATTTTACTTAGAAATAAGCACTAAACAAACTTGAAATAAGCACAAGGTTAAGCTGGTACACAGGACACTTTTTTGAGTTTCAAGGCACTTTCAAGCTAATTTTTAAGCACTTAGATAAGCTAGGAAATGAAAGGGATCACTGGAACTAACAAGTTAACCAGCTACACTCTCTAAAAAGCTAATTTACAAAGTTTGGCTTCCATTAATAAGCTTGTGAGAAGCTTTTGAAAAAGCTGGAAAACCATGACTAATTGATGTACACAGGAAATGGACAAAATAAAAAGCTACTAGCAGGCTTATTAAATAAGCTATAGAGTGAAAAACTAAACTTGGAACTTTGAGATAGCTAGGTGAGCTTCTCAAAAAGCTAAGGTACACAAGCTAATACTCACTAATGAGCTCTGTGAGAGCTTGAGAATAAGCTTGTAAAACTGATGCACAGGGCATGATTTTGAAAAAGTGTCTAAAACAAGCTGAGAAATAAGCCCTTTATAAGCTGAGAAGAGATAAACTAATATTTTTCTAATAAAGATAAGCAGTAAAATTTTATTATTCCAAAAGATGATTAGCTAAATCTTAATATTAAATACACACTAAAATTCTTTAGTTTATTCAAAAACTGCTATTGAGAAAATTTTGACTTTTTATGATAAACTAATCAGTTGACTTTTGTGAGATTTGAATGCAAATTTTTGATTGATTTCACTGATTTGAGATGTATTAAGACTAAAATAAACTAAAGCAACAGACCCTAAGCTTATCTTAAGCTAAATTCTTAACTAAACCTTAACAGTTATTAAGCTAGAAAGATTTTTGGTTGATTTTGACTTTTTTCTGCAAATGGTGACCAAAATGAGATTGATAATGACTGAACTATTACTATATGAGACTATAGCAACAGGTATCAACTGATATCAAACACTAAATCACCAATTTAAGCTTAATCCAAGCACTCCTTTAAAAACTCCAATAAGTAGTTTAAACTAACTTATTCTATCCTATTATAACAGAGATTAAAACAACTAAGTAACAACTATTCTAAAGCTATAATAACAGTAAATCAAGCATCAAAATCAAGCAACCATGATCATATCATCAAGACAGATTTGAAACCAAAGATTATCAATACTCACTTTGAGGTCCAGCAATATTTTGGCAGCATAACAGTACTAACCCAACATTAAATCATCAAACTGATCCCAAATCATCATCAAGATAACCCCATATCCATTCCTGAACCAAAGAATGATCACAGTTGACTTTCGTTGACTTTTTTTGGTTTTTTATAAATTAAAACACTAGAGTCTAATACAGGCTCATGAAAAGTTATAATAAGCTTAACTGAGCTTGTTTGAAAGGTAAAAGAGCTTTTGTGACTTCTAATAAGTATAATTGACTTAATACGAATTATCAAGAAACATTAAAACTTAAAATCTTATTAACTTGGAATAATTACAATACAAAAGTGATTTTTAACTTGAAATAAACTTGATTTTACACTAAGAACTTAAATTTAAACTAAAACAGACATGAAATAACTTTTACACTACAAATTGGTCTAAAAACATGCGACACTACTATCTCTGTCTTCATTTCCTTTTAATAGGAATCCAAAAGCTTCCTTGTCGACATCAGATTAAATCCCACCTCAATCCAACCATTGAATCTTTCAAATTCATCCAAACCACACATTTGGCATTTTGGCGGGAAAAGTCATAATAGCAGGTTTATTGCATTTAATGAATTTTGGTGGGATGTGGAGGTGTTAGGGGAGTGGGTAGAGAGGTGTAAAGGTGGTGGTGAGGTGGAAAGGTGGTTAAAACCAGGGTGGTTTTGGTTTGCAGGTTTGGGAGAGGGAGAAGCACAGTAGATGGCGGTATTTTTGGCGCGATGACTTATTTTGACCGTTTTAATAATAGGCAGGGGGTTCATTTGGGGTGGTCAAGGGTTTATTTGACTGGGGTTTTATTGGTTTGGCTGGGTTTAAAATACAAAAGGTCCGTTTGGTTTTATTTATTCACAAGGACCATTTATGTAATTTTTGGATTTTTGAGGGACTAAACCTGTAATTCTCCAAAAGTTAACACAAGGGCTTAAATTGTAACATGTGAATAGTACAAGGGTATAATTTGATAAGTTTCCATTTTTAAATACCCAAGGACTATTTATGTAATTTTTCAAAGTCAAGGACTAAGCTTGTCATTTTGCAAACTTGAACTTCAAGGGTAAAATTTGTCATTTCATGATTCCTGGGGACTATTGTTGATTTTTCTTCAAAATATTTTATCCAGGACCATTTCGACAATCTGTGAAAGTTCGTGGACCAAACCGCCAATTTTGTAAACTTTGTTGTTTTTCATCGCCAATCCTTTTGCACTTGTAACACATAAAACACATTTCAATGATATTTATAGTATTTTGTGGCATTTCGAGTGTTTTCGGATGTCTTTGTGGTTTAAACATTATAAAATATATGTGTTTTAGACACATATCAAATCCCCACACTAAACTATTGCTAGTCCCTAGCAATCTTTTTGAAACTTTAATGGATTTCATCTCTTTACCAAAATCCATTACTCGGAGTAGCCAATTGTTTCAGTTCAAGTAAGAACCTTGGTACAATGATAACCAAATGATTTTGAGCAAATCACCGCTTTCAACGGTTTTGATTTGTCTTTACCGAAGCCGCTTGCTCGGACTAGCCAACTCTTAGATAAAATATCTTTGGTGATTCGATTACCAATTATGGTTTTCCAACTGCCTTTATCACAAGCCATAAACTTGCGGGCTAGCCAACTTTTCACTAATTAAAGATATGGTGAGCTGAACACCATACAATTTTGGGCAAATTGCAAGCCATCAACAGATTTGAGATATCTTTACCAAGAGCCGTTTGCTCCTGGATTAGCCAATCCTTATGTGGGTTAGACATGGTGGACTGATTACCATTTGTTGTGTTTAGTACATAGTACTTCCACTAATTTTTTTTTTAATTTGGCCATTTTGGGGAAAAAGGGACTAAAAGGGTACATTTATGATCAAATTCGCCAGAATTTCCCCCCCCACACTTAGAAATGAATATTGTCCTCAATATTCAAAGTACCGGCTGTTATGCCGAAACTTAGAACGTAAAAAGATAACATTACTAGCTAAGTGTAGAAACATAACAACTATTATCTTTTTAATATTTACAATTTTCATTCATTTTTAGATTTATATACAACATGTGGGCATCTCCCCACACTTAGGTGATACACACGGTGAAAACCCATGTTTAACTCATTTTTTGATTACCGAGTCGCTAGCTTGACTCGATCCCGCATTCATTGGTTCATGGGAAAGTAAGTGGAAGAGACAATCTCCATCGGACTTTCATTCAAGATGTTTGTATAAACATTGAAGTACGCGAAAGTTCCACACCGATGAGATATACATAGAACCGCTCAAAATGATAAATGAAAATGCAGGGATCAAAATAGTGTCCTCATTCCCAAGGAGAAAAGGAACGAGAACCACACCATCTCGTGAAAAATGGAATAAAGATGTGCATCACAATGCAATCCCATTCTTCATCGGTGAGGAGCAAATCACCATTTGTTAGATTTTTAAGTTTAGACTTGAAGTTTGTATGGTGATTGGCAACAAAATTTCCGGAGGAGAGCTGAAACGGTTCTTCAATCAATGATTTTCAAGAAAGAGGATGTCTCCTCCGAATCAGTAGTATTGTCAATCCTGTTGGAATTGACTCATCACTAAGAAAAGCATCGACCTCCTTCCAAAGTTGTCATCTTCCTCATCCGGGTGAGAGAAGGAATGGAAGAGTCGGAAATGGGACAAGAAATGAGTGAATGATCATTATATAGGAGACTTTCAATTTCTCCAACATCGGCTTCAAATCAAAGAGATCATCGTCACTTTCCGATGAAAGTGGATCGATGTGAGTGAGTTCATTGGTGAACTCCTCAAGAAGAGGATCGATCGGAAGTGATGCCTCAACATACTCGATGTTTCCATAGGAAGCACAATCGTCGCTAAGATCGGAGAAAGTTTCAAAATGATCTTTGAACACTCAAGAGGGAAAAGAATCACACATATGATCGAAGTTCCCTGTGACTCTCTCGGATTGGGACAAGGTTCTCAACACTAGACTTTATTAATTCGTCCGATTCCTCTTCGAGAACAAGGTCAAGATGCTCATCCCCATGTTCGTAGAGTGAGTGGGAATATCGGTGTGATAACAACAGATCGAGGGAGTTGAGAAGGACTAGCATACATATGTTTTATACTTTCCATTTGTTCTTCCGCTAGTAATTCCATCATAGTCTTTTCTCCCGATTTTTCATGGAAGGAATTTCAACCGATGAACTTGATGAATCTGCATAAAATTGACTAATATCAAGGGTAACTTCATCATCATCGTCATCAGGAATGAAACGGAATCGAGAGCTAGATTTGGCTGCTTTTTCTTTTGCAATTGATTCCCTAATAGATTTTTCAAAGGCAATTTGGGAATTTAATTTAGCAACCCGCTCTTCGGCTAACAAAACTTCCATGGATTTTTGATTTGGATTATCTTAGGAATGTTTACATTCCTTCAAATCTTTCACTAAATCCAAAAGATCAAGGAGAATATTTTGAGGAAGTGGCTCAGGCTGAGGTGGTGCCTGATTCATTTGGTACTGTAGAGGTTGGTTATGATACGAAGCGCTTGTTTTTGTTCAAGTCACGAGCTTGACTCCACCCTTATTTACTAAGTAAGAGGGTGTTTCTCCCTTCACTTGAAACTATATGTTTGTGAAAATAGCGATAAACACCATGAGGGTGTGAAATTAATAAAGGATGGGGAAATGATGGATAATGATCATACCTTAAAGGAGATGTCATTTCCCTCCTTAACTTACCCATATTAGTTGATGGCATTGATGATTGGTTCACCTCATGATGTGGTTGATTAATAGGCTCATATGTCTCTTTGTAAATCACTGAAGTGTCCAAGATCTTGTCCTCTAATTCCTTTGCAAGATCAACTAAAATTGGTTCAGTAGCCGGAGCTACATAACCATCATCGGGAGATGTGACGGGTTGCACGATTTCATACATAATTTCAGCAACCTGCATAGGAAAGCAAACAAGATTGTTAGTAATAAAAGAAGAGCTAGAAGTCATACCGTTTTGTGTTGTGGTTGATTCCTCATTAGCTTGTGGAATTGCTTCATCACCTTTTAAGCTCTTTGCTTCCATCGTTTTCAATTGATCATTGCTTGTTTCTTTATTTCTCACACTCTTCAAATGTCCTGGAAATGAAATAGGTGGTACATAAGGTCTGATATAAGATAAATCACGAGGAACCGACTCATTGTTTACTTCTTTCATCTTTCCCACTGTTGCTTTGATAGTTTCAACCATATTCTTTTTACTTTCCAGGACCTTTTGGTTTAATTCATCAAGCTTAGCCTCCAAGATTTTCCTCTTATAGTCAAGCTTCTTTAAATTTAAGTTCGCGTCCTCCTTGAATTTCCTAATCCATTCGTCATTCGAGCCGTGCATCCTTTTTAAATTATCCGAGAATTTATTTACGGCTACCTCCAATGACTCAATATACTTGACCTGCTCATATGCTTTGCATTCTTCTTGGAGGGAATGAACGTCTTCCATAACCATCTTCATATCACATCCGAGCTTATCAATTCCTTTGGTGATATCACCAAAATCGTCCAAGCTATTGCTATTAGTGGCCCAAGTGGTAGCTTCGTCATACCAGCTTCCTGAATGGTCAACCATCTTTTGAATTGATGTAAGGGCTTATGTCAGAAGCATCATAGGGATCGGCCCTTGAGAGTCGAGCATTTGGCGGGAAGGGATGTTTAACCCGTTGTAGAAAATAAGGACTTTCGATAGTTGTTGAGATCATGCGTTGGGCAATTGTAAATAAGGTCATTAAATCTTTCCTGTTACATCTAACGCTTTCATCCATCTCTTGCCTGAAACTCCTTATCTCTTCCATCTTTTTGGCAATCTTCGAAGGAGGACAATATTTTCGAATAAATGCATTTTTAAGAAGATACCATGTATTGATCGGCCCTGCTAGAATTCTGTGAAACCATCTTCGGGTGCTCCAAAGTGAGTGTAATAGGAAATATCCTGAGCATAAGAGCATCATGAGTGATCCTGAACGTGAAAAAGATCGGCTATCTCCAAAACTCTTCGTACATGTAAGTGGGCATCATCATTATCAGTCCCCGCAAAAAGCTTTTGTCTCAGTTCCCTCATGAACTGACAGCTGATTTCAAACTGGACATCTGCTCCCATTGCCGATCTTACGAGCCCCGGCCCTTGTTCTTCTCTTGTCAACGCCAAATATTCCTCAAGAGTGAGGTCATCAATGTAACCAACATCCATGGTACCTGAAACTTGAAAGGAGATCGTGAGAATTTGAGAAAATTTTAAAACAAAACAAAAATGAAAGACTTAATAAAAAAATGCAAATATAACTACCCGGCAGCGGCGCCAAAAACTTGATGCAGGTTTTACTCACCAGGTTTTAATATTTATAATTACTCGTTATACATATGGTCTACCCTAATGCACTAACGGGCAGTGTACCCGGTCGTGTGTAATGTAGTATTCAGTAAAACCGAGGTCGTCCCAAGAGTTATGTGTGTGGATTTATACCAAGTCTAGGTGTCACAGATTTTAATATGATTTCGATATAGAATTAACTACTAAAGCAAATAAAGGCAAAGGTTGTGATGAATAGAGGAGAGTGGTGCTAACCTATTTATTCATCCTAACTAGTAATGTTTACGTCTAATTACTTCCAATTACTTCAGGTGGGGTCAAAGTTGAGAGGAAAACATTTGGTCAGTTCGTCCTAACCGATCAGCAAAGAGCCACCACTAGAGAAGTCAGGTGTCCCCTCATAAGTCCAGTTGTTCCTGGTCCCCTAAGCCAAGTCATTAAGTTCCGCTACATGCTAGATTTATAATAGTGAGTGCCCGGTGCTAGCATCTTAGACACTCACCCCTAATTGTTAAGTTCATCCAAACGGTAGGTGATCGGTTGGTCAAATCGCACAAGTAGAAAGGGTCGTCGGTTGGTCATATCTTACCCTTCCGCTCGGCCTACTCACTTAGGGTCATTGGTCATATCTCCTAAGCAACTAGCCTCTACGCCATTCAAAACTACCAAACAAGGGTAGCTACCAATAAACTATGCATGCATACACTTAGAAATAATTATACGAAGCAATGTAAACGCAAGCAAAACAATTAAAGAATCATAACTAGGCCAAGACCAAGAGGTGCTTAGCTCATATTAACCATACAAATCAATTCAGTGTTTAATGATATGAAATACATGAATCAAAAGTAAAGAAAAGATAAAAAGCTAATGCTTATCGTAGGGGAGTGATTTCTCCCTTGGAGATAGCTCCGTAAGCTCCTCTAGATCTGCCTTGGACTTCTTCTCAAGTTCTCTGATTGTTGTGTGTGAAATGGGATCAATGCCCTAATCGCTCCCTAGTAGGGGAGGAAGAGAGATGATCCGAAATGCTGGAAATCGTGGGGTATTTATAGGCGAGATCTGGTTACAGCATAACTATTAAAAGAGTTACACCGTGACATATAATTCTTCAGAAATGAATTAATAATCTGGTTACTGGCGTAACCTCGTGAAGGGTTACACCGTATCTTCAATAAATCATGGTTACGCCGTAGTTGATGCATGAGTTACGGCGTAATTATCGCCATGGAACCTCATTTAACCTAATATGGTTACGTCGTAATCTTTGGGAGAGTTACGCCGTAATCTTCGATAAGTTGGTTTTCCGAGTCACGCTTTAGTTACGGCGTAATGTGAGAGAGAGTTACGCCGTAACTTCTTCAAAGTGAGAATACTATGATAAATCTTCAATAAACTCTCCAATTCCGCCTCTTTAGCTCTAATGCTCAGATTTTACCCGAAAGTGAAATATAATGGAAAACAAGCGTAAATCCATATAAATGATATAAATTACAAGCATTATCGGGAAATTGACAATTAATATTCGTGGATAATTTGATGTTATCAACCAACCTCGTAATACGCAAAACCGGAATATTATGGAGTTTAACCCAAACAGAGCTAAAGTTATATCATCTTTTGTAAGTTTAGTGTTCTGAGTCCAAATATTCAAAAGATATGCACCAATCGATCAACCATGGACCTCCTTCCAACACTCTTTCCATACCCTCTTTGGTTTCAAATTGGAACATTAAAAACCATTATTAAGCATAACCCTTTGTAAACCAAACTTAGCCTATGTATTTCTAACGTAATTTTCAACTATCGGAAAGCGAGTCTCTTACCAATGAAATAACCATACAAAGTATTAGCGAATCTAGAGCTTACCTCATTGATAGCTTCCAAAGGAATGGTGACATTAGAACCAGGCACACAATTTTCGTTTCTCATCTCCGAAATCTTAACGGTCTTCTTGGGTATTTTATCTTTAAACATATCCACAAAAGAAATAGGAGTAGAACCTGATTGAGGAACCAAATTTGGCACACTCGCATCACTTGTACTCGGACCCACATCAATCTTAGGACCCTTAACCACACTAGATGCACCTTCACTCCCACCCAACGATTTACCATCAGTATTCGAAGCTTTAGACGCACGTTTATTAACCAAAAAACTCTTCTCCATCATAAAAATCCAAGTACACTAATAGAACAGGTAACAAAAAATGCATGCAGCAACAAGCAATCTAAAAAGAAAATCTTACTCAAAGTTAGGGTTTAAACGCTAGAAGCACGAAACACTAACCCATCACAATAATCATAGCAGGTGAAGATATAATCGATTATAACAAATAAAACCCTTATATCAAATTCGTTGATCGCAGCACACTAAAGAATGCATTAAACAACAAGAAAGATATTGCACTTAATATATATAGTCGGTTTGCATGCAAAATATCAACGAAGAACAAAATCTTTAACCCAACAAAGTGAATACTTATTTAATCATGCACCACCGACCCACGATTAATGGGACAGTGGGTAGATGAATTAAACAAAGAGATCAACCAGTTAAAGATTTGTTCGTCGCTTTTCGCCAGAGAGAGATCGTATTTAGGGTTTTTTCGTAACTACTGCTTTTGTAAATGCTACAGTTTATTTCTTGGGTTTTGAAAATTAAGTGCCTCTTGAAGCCTGATATGTGGTGAAAATTGTTGATTTTATGCAATGTGTATATATTGTGCCAATAACTGTTGATTTCATATTTGCTGTTGTTTAAGAAAGGAAATTGAATTTTTGTTAAAAAATCAGGTGTATTTATAACAAGTTTTTTCCGATCTAAAGATGATGTGTTACTATATAACGTACGTTTTCAAAGACAAGATACAAATCTTATCATCTTTTTTCCCTTGATGTTCTTCAATGTAGCTTTTCGGTCGTTTTTAGAGTTCAATATCTCATTACAGATTTGTTCTTATATATGAATTCATGTTTTCAGCTTGCCGTTGATGTTGTTATCATGGGATCTCTGTGCAACTCAGCACTAAAAATTTTCAGCATACATAGCGATTAGCGACTGCAACACATGTACATTTTTATTTTCTTACGCTAATACATTAGTTTATGAATCGTTAGCGTAGGATAATTCAGCGTTTTGCATACTTTATTATGCGTTATAAAATGCACACGTGTTTTGTACCCAATATCATATATAACCACAAACATAAATATGTTTCATATAGTTATTAATAGAGTATTCTCTTTTTTATTTAGGCTTTCCAAGAAAATGTTAATAGGTCATGCTAACGTTGTGGTGGGGAGGAGGGAAGAAATTGATATAAAGATTTTGTATGATGGTTGGAGGAATTTGCTACGGAGAATGGCTAGATTAACAGGCCACTTTGAGAACCCAAATCAACCATTCGTGATGGCGACGTTGTTTGGGAAGGAAAAGGTGTTATTATGGGAAGGAATATTTCGTTACGGTCACGACTTCCTCACAATCACCAATAAATTTCAAACTGCTCCATTCATATACATAAATCCGACATACTTACGAGATTCTTTGGTCGCTTCCACCGATCTCCGGATTCAAGTGCGACTAAAGTTTCACTAAGTTGTACCGTGATTTTGATAAAAAATGGAAGACTTTGAAATCCATGTCTCAAAGGGATCTATTTGTTCGTAACTTGCACTTAAATACTCTAAACCGTTATTTAGGTTTAGTGGAAAAAGAAGATCCTTACTTCCGCCAAAATGACATAGCTTTTGGTTCCTTAGATCTTTTAGTGTAAGAATGAATTTCTTAAGATTGACCCAAAGATTTCTATTGCAAGTATCATATAGGGTTCCATCAGTAAAGAGAGTAATGAATTACATAATTGAATTATATCAATCATTTGTTGTTATATTTGTTTACCCTTTGCCCCAATTATGAACCATGCTTTTTCGACCAAAATGCAACGCAACTCTCTTTCCAGATGAAATTGTACTTTCAGTAGAGACACATGAAATATGATACAGTTAAGACAGTTATATGGGTTCAAGGCATGCTTTGCAATCAAGATTGTAGAGAAAGTGTTGAATGTTATATTTAGGGATATTTGACAGTGACCGCTCGGATGAGGATGGTTGTGTTGTTGCAACGCGAATACAAAATGCGTTTTTTTATGAGAATATGTTAGATGTAAAGTCGGTATTTTTTTGTGATACTCTTTGTTTTGCAAGATCAAACCGTGATTGCATCTAATTTATGATTTTATTTATATTTCGATTTGTTTGTATCTTTGGGAATACAAATTGTTGTATGATAAACTATGATTTTAATATGTTAGATGTAATGTGGGTTTTTTTTACACACTGTATTTAAATTGTTTTATGTATATATTATATAAATACATAAAAATTACCGTATGTGTTAACTGTTCGCATTTTCAAAGACTAAGCAAGTTGCGGTTATATTATTAGATTATTCATTGAGGGCTTTTGATTTTCTGGCAATGCAAACAAGACTAGTATGTTCGTCTGAATCAGGTTAGAACTCTCTCCAAGTGTGAAAATGAAGTCAAGTAAAGCAGTTTAGTCATTGATATTCGTGGAATGCGATAGCTTTTGGTATTAATGTTGTTATATAGAATACTTTTTAATTTTATTTTGTCCGAGAAGTTTTATTCTTTTATTTTTGAATGATGTAAATGTAAAGTTGAAAGTTAAATACCAAACACAGGCTCTGCCACAGCGGATTTGAATATACAAATAACCTAAAGTGATTGGTAGAAAGTGTAGGACTAAGCCGGTCACCGAAAACAATTTAGCTTTAAAATTAAATTTAAATAAGCTCTACCACAACGCAATAGGAACCAAAAACAATTCTGCACGAATATCATATCAGGTTTAAATAGGCTTCGACACAACGCGCGAAAACTATATTTCTCGATATAATAACAAATATATCTACCATCATTTTTGTTGGAAATTTCATATATACCCAAACATGCATTAAAAACATTGTACACTATGCATTCAATATTTTCACTTTGGGTATATATAAAAAAGGGAGAATTTCATATATATCTTTGAAAATGTTTGATATTACGTCAATATCCTATCAAATTTCTTAATTACATTAATATCCTTCCAAAACATTATAATACTCATGTATATCCAAAAACTAAGTAAATTATCTTTATAATGATTTTAATTTCTACAAATACTATCTAATATTAAGTTAAATGTTATTTTACTACTTTACCCGTTTACCCTGATCAAAAAAGTTGATGTACTACTTCACCCATCTCTTCATCTTCTGGTGAATGAGTCACCATCTTCTAATAACCCAATCGAAACAAGTTTATAACTATAAGTTGTTATCCATTCCTTGATTTCTCTTTGGTTATTTTTTTGGGTAAAGGGGAGTAATCCTGCACCCTGGTAAATATATTAACCAAATAAATGTTTAAGTACAATGTATATGAGTGAGATCCCATATATCAGCCCGTTACATAGGCATAGAGCTTACATAACAAGATACTTCCAATTATCTAAACAAGAAACAAAACACTACTCAAATGATAACATATGACACAACGAAATTATTTCCTAGGACCTTGAAACGTTGTGCCATACATTGCATTAAAGGCATCCAAATTCCCAGGAAGATCACGAACCTGTTTCGCATAGTCATTGAAGTCATATTCATCATACTCATCTTCATACCCTTGGCCACCACCAAATATATTAGCAGACTCATCAAATGGGTTAGCAACAACCTCATCTTCGAATCGACACCTCAATCTCTCCCACTTTAGAAAAGGGTTAGCTCTCTTAGTAGAAGAGGTAGACGGAATAGGTTGACCATCATCATCCACAAGAGTAGCTTTCCCAGCAATAAGTAGTTTTTCAAGCTTACCAATTTTCTCAACTATGGGAGTAGAACCAACATCCATTGTTCCCATTGAATCACTTACAAGCGGTACATGTGATGTAGAACCAGTCTTATTTAACACATCCTCATTAACCTCTGATATGTCCAAACCGTCAAGTTATCTTACACAAGCTAGCCACTTGTGAATGACTAACCGTAAGAAACTTAAAACGGTTCAGACACTGATTTGTTGATAATGAAGGCTTAAGGGTGTGTGTGTGGATAAAACCTCAATATCGATATCAAAAATAATCACGAAGATAGATTCAAATTCTCTTAGGAAAAAGAATAATAAATCAAATCCGTGTGTGATCGTTGAATCGGATTATTTAACCCGAATCGTTTCCCAACGAGGCGTGAATTGCCAACGCTGCTTTTGGTTTGGAATTTAATGCTCAAGTTTTGGATTAATGATTTTGATTTTAATAAACTACGGAATGGGGAAAGTAATTAAGGAAATATATTCTACGGAAATCCTAAGTGCGAATTAACTAAAACGAAACGTAATTAACAAAACGTAATTAAAATGCAACTACGCCTAAATTATACCCTAAAATGCCTAAAATTACTTTTACTCTAGAAATGTAATTTGAAAACTATTTTAGAATTAAAACTATTTTTTGGATTTTAAAATTAAAAATAAAACTAATTATCTAAAAATTATGAAAGAGAGAGGGAAAATTATGGAATTATTTTCTAAAAATCTAAAATAACTCAAAAGACTTTTTAAATCTATTTTTTTATTTTTCAGATTAATTTTCTATTTTTTTATGAATCTAAAACTATTAAAACCTAATTTAAATTGTGAAAAATACCAAATAAAAGAGGAAAAATAGGGAAAAATATTTTTTATGCTTTTTATATTTTTCTTAAACTTAGAAAATTGAAAAATTATTTTTTGGAACTTTTTCTGAATTATTTGCAATAAAAGCTATTTAAAAGTGATTAAAAACTGATTTTAATAAAGAAAAATAGTAAACAGTAACCAAAAATTATGAAAAACTCAGGAAAATTCTAAAATATTATTTTAATTCTATGAAAAATATAAAAAACTATGCTTATGTGTGAGATATTAGAGTCAGCAGTAATCGCTATGAAATAAGCTACTAAAATAAGCAAACAAGTTAATTAAGCTACCAAATAGTGACTAAAGCTAGATTATGCTAAAATAAGCTAATTGCAACAGATTACACCTAATCCTAACAAGCTATAAGCTCGGACTAATGAATTAAGCAAGCCGCCAAACTAAGCTAATCAATTTCGATCCCTACTTTTGAGCTTATCCAAATGCTTATCGAAGAGCTTGTGTGAAAACTAACTATGCATCCTCAAGACCACCGGCAAGCTATATCTAAACCAAATATCGGCTCTAACTCTTTGAAATGAGCTCAATGCACAAGTCGCAAGATGTAAAGAAAACTGACTTTGACATAATTTGACTTTTGAAAAACAGATTTGTAACTTTGACCAAAGTGAATTTTGACACCAAATCATGAACTGAGATTATTGTTTTAGGTTTAAACAAAACTTTATCAATTAACTATGATGATTTCTAAACCTAAATCAAGCTTTTGATTGTTCAAAATTCCAACAGATATATGATTTAGAACTGATGTAAAGCAATTTTGACTAAATGAGTGTTTGGATGCAAAGTAATGACTGATATAACCCAATAGACTATAAGAGAGACTGAGTACACAGATTTCTAGCACTAACCAAAGCTCAATCACAAAAACTCAAACTGATCCAAACACTAATTTCATATCAGTTATGCAATCTACTCTATCAAATCTACAATTCAAGTCTATAGCAGCTTAAACTTATGATCTACTAACATTATTAGAGCTAATCAATGCAATAACAACAATGGAAACAAGCAGATTAAAGCTAAACTAATTAAGCAGTTTAACAAATTCCAAAAGATCAGATGATGAAACTTACAAATGTCCAAATTGATTAGCGACTATCTCGTAACCAAAACCACACTAAACTACTAAGATCCAACCCAAATTCCAATCTGCATAACCCAATTCAGATCCAAAACCAGCAATCCAATTCCAATTCTGCATCAGTTGACTTATGTTGACCAGTTTTGTGAATTTGAGTAAATGATGTTTTAAAACAACAATAAGCTCACTAAAAGCTATAAAGAGCTTATATGAGCTTATTAAACAGTATCTAAAGCTTATAATAAGCTTAAAAGTACTTTTTTAATTTTTTTATGATTTTTTCTGATTTTTTTGTATTTTTGAGTAAGATGAGAAGTAAGCTAAAAACAGATTATCAATGATGAAATAAGCATTAAACAGAGAAAATAAGCAGATTAAAACATAAATTCTTAAACTAAGACTTGAAAATAAGAAACTGAAATTTATTAATCTAAATCATTTGAGTACAAAAATACGAATTACAAAAAACTTAAAACATTAAAATGAAAATTACAATTAACTAAACTACTGAAAACTTAGAGAGAAGAAAAGATTAAAGGATTATTCAATTGTGAGTGAATGAAGGTCTTTAAATAGCTAAGCTCAAGGTCTTGGGAAGCTTATGGAATTCCTCATTTGTGCTTCTTTGAGTGATTTGCAGCCCTTTGATCAAATCCCACGTATCCCACTTGATAACAACCCTTGGATCACTATTGCCACGTTATTTCCACCAATCAGAGAGCAGCGTTTGGAGTATGAGCACACGGATGGCTGACATGGCAGTGCCCATGTGTCAGGGGTGTCAGGGAAAGTACACATTTGCCCTTAATTGTCAGAACTTTGACCATTTGACCATGTGGGTAATTAGGGTTCTAGAACTAGCAGTTTTGGGGTAATTCTAGGCGGGTAAGATTTTTATTATTGTTTGGATGGGTAGACCGGGTAAGTGGGGTTGACTCGGGTTATAAAACCGGGTTGGTGGGTTTCGTTAAGATAAATTAGCGGGTTGGTTCTATTTTGGGCTTGGACCGGTATTACATGTTGGGCCAAGAGTTATTATTTGGATTTGGACTAAGGACTATATAGTGATCCAATGTAACTTTAAGGGACTAATCTTGACTTTTCTTCAAACTTGACCGAAACTTCAAAATCAACTTTAGAGAATAAAATCTTCCAAAATGCACAATCCCGACCTTCCTACCACTCAAACTCTCTTGATCTCTCGTGCTCGGATTTACGCCCGATTTAGTTCCTTTTTGAGTGTTTTTACATATCCATACCTGCACAAGCACAAACTCAAGAAAACCACAAATATTAGCAATAAACGGCTCTTTCTTGGTTGTTTTGGGTCAGTTTTGATAATGAAAAGGTATGTGTTTTAGCACATACCAAAATACCCCAGACGAGACCATTGTAGTGTCCTCACGCAATGCAATCAACTCACGCTTATAAAACCAAGGATTTCAATCTCTTTCTACTAAACCTATGAAGAAGTAGCAAAGATTCCTCAAAAGAGATTAAGAAAGCCTTAATTCTAAAAACGCCCCATTTACCTTTTAATTCACATGTATAGATATTATGATTAAGCACATTCCGGTTATGAATGACGGTTTGTTGAACTTTCATGTCGATCAATAACTCCAACATTTTTCAAAAGACATGTTAGGATCACGGAGTAGAAAACACAACACAGCGTGAAGTGACCATACGGATAGAATACATCGTCCCTGATTTTTCACAAGTCCCCAAACTAAGCGTAAAACCGAAATCATTGTTAAATACGACTCTAGATGCTAACACTACCCATGGAAGTTACTTATGTAATTACCTTTTGCTCCCATTTTCCTATTTTCCTCTAGATTTTTTATTTTTGTGAGAATTGAATTTCTTCAAATTTCTCGTTTCGATAACTTTTATTCCGATAAAGATATAAAGCTAAGTCGATAATTAGTTATCCATCTTCTCTCAAGAACCATTGTCGTAAAAATGAGGTCCACATCAAGGAATTTTTATTCACTTATATTTTTGACTATTTTCATCACTTTTCATTCATCATTTTTTTTTTGCACTTATACTTTTACTTATGTGAGCTATGAACTACGGAGCTTCACGGGGTAATTTCAAGACTATAGGCTTCATGAAATGAGGATCCCGGCTGGCTAGGCTAAGACCTCACTCAATCCCGGCTAAAGATCCAAGGGTCCGATCTCGACACCGCAGCTCACAACTTTACTTATTACATTATCACTTATCACTGATTTCTTATTCATTACGGATCCTTGATGTGTACCCAATTTTTTAAAACAAAAATTCTTTTAATAAGATAAAGAACTAACTATCGTCAAAAACTCAACATCTCTAATTATTATTAGACAGATATGGGGTGAAACAATTTTGTGGGAACAAAAAGCCATAAGTACCTTCGATGGGCTCTATAGAGAACCAACTACTCCACGCTTAGCATCTAAACTCATAAGTAACTCTATCATTTCTCGATCTCCGCAAATTTAAAATCCCAAATAATGAGATCCGCAGATGCTTAGCCGATAATTTTTAAGATTACCTATGGTTAAGGGAACAAGCTAGGGCTCAACACGCCCGGTCAAGTCGTAATTCTATTCCTACTCTCACCAATGAAAGTTAACAAGGTGTCAAAACATATATTAACTTAGCAAATGTTTCGCCTAATGAAATAAAGTCATGCATATTTAAAATCACTCGTGAAACTTGCAAAATCTTGGCCTTGTGAGCTAGAATTGCATTTTATAGCTTCTTGTCTAAGAGACTAGCAAACTTTTCAATCAAAAGACTTAACAAAAGCTTACAAAATTTTAAATTTTTCTCATTTTGCACAATTTTCATTTTCCAAGGAAAACGGGTTGCGAGAGAAACACAACAAAAATAAGCAAGTGCGGTCAAATCAAATCAAGATTACCCTACCCCAGACTAGAACGAAACATTGTCCTCAATGTTTTAAAGCAAGGGTATCACGAAAATCTAAAAGCCGCTTATTAAGTATGCTAGAAGATAAACGTTAATCGATAAGATTAGGATATCGGATTTCCATAAGCATCGATCATGAAACTCGAGTGAAGAAAAGACAAACTTCGAGCACGAGAGTCTTCATATCGGGAACATCCCGAACACAACATCACAAACAACCAAACACGAGAAATTGAAGAGGCGACCCTTCGCCACTTATTAGAAAATAGAAAGAAGATAGATGGATAAGCATGGGTGCCTCCCACGAAGCGCCATCGTTTTTCTTCAACGAGTCGCTAGCCGGACTCGTCCCGAATTCATTTGTCCTTGGGAAGAAAACGGTAGAGATACTGTGGTCAAAAACGGTGTCCTCATTCCCGAAAGAATGAGACTGGGTGGGTCGGGAGGGAAAGAAAATGTCGGGCTTAAGCACATACGGGTTAAATCCTCCCGAACTCACAAAAGGTTTTTCAAGAAAGAGTGATCCATCATCCGGTGGTTTTGCGGGCGGACGAAGAGATGATGGATCAAAATGAGAATACTCCAAAGAAGTCGGGAGTACATGGTAAGGAGGTGAAAGCTTAACAATGAAGGCATCCATGAGAGGATCCTTTTCTCGAACAACAGTTTTAGCATAAAGCTCATCAATGCATATCCCGGGTTTAAAAATTTTGTCTTCACATGAAGGCTTGACAGGATACGTGATGGTCGACTCATCAGAGAGAGGAGAGTCGAGCAGTCCATCAAGAAACATCATATCCCCCTCGGGATCATTCATAACAACATCCTCGATACCCGGTGGTATCAAGTCATCAAGAGCAAGAAATGAGTCGGCTTCCTCAATGATTGGGTCATTTGTCGAGTATCGGAAATTTCCTTCAAAACCTTACTCATATCAACCTCGAAATAGAATCGCCAAGAATCGGAGGATAAACATCATCAATAGTGGATTGCCACTAATCTCTTCATCAAATCGGAAAGTCTCAAGTTCGGGAGAGGAATCACTATCTTTAACGGAGATAGGATGCGAACTTGAATTATCGCTCAAGGCTTCAATCTTAGAAATGAGAAGATAAACATTCGACAATGTTTGACGAGTAATCGATCCTCGATCTCAATATCATCGGCTCAATCTCTTCTTCTTCGGCTCAAAATCATTTTCTTCTTCTATGTCGGGCTCGGAAGGTAAATCGTCAACGAAATCGATGTTCCATAAGAATCATCATCGAATCGGAGAACATCTCAACATGATCATTCAAATTATCAAGAGAAGGCTCATCACAATATCAACAACCCCGCACTCTCTTGGGCTTGGGATAAGAATCTCAACATTAGACTCTTCCATTTCCGGAATAGTACTAAGATGCTCATCCCCCATTATGAGAGAGTCTACGGGTTCAACAATGTTTGAAGAAATAGAATCATCGACCTCTTCCAAAAGAACGTCACTTCTCTCAACCGGCGTGAGTGAAGGGGAAGAGTCGGAAATGAAAGGCTCAGAAACGGGAGTGGGATTGCCACTCGGAGGAGTATAATCGTCATCAGAATCAGAATCATAATAATAAGTAGTTGGACGATGTTGGATCACTTTTGCGGCCTCTTCAGCTAATAATTCATGATAGGTTTTCTGATTAGGATCTTTTTCTTGAGCAGGTTCATGAAGCAATTCTTTTAATTCCTTTAACTCTTGTAATATGTTGAGGAAACCTTGGTGAAATTCTTGATTATCTGACGGAATTTGTGGTTGAATTTCTTGGTATTGTGGAGGTGGGTTATAAGCATAATCGTAATTATCACAAGGAACTTGCTCGTAAACAAACGGGTTCTGCATCTGACAATCGGAATTAACGTGCGGACCTCCACAATACTCACAACAGTATGATTGTTGTGACGAATACGGGTAAGGTTCATAACCAAAGGTTGAGTTGTTAAATTGAACTTGACATTGAAAACCTTGGTGAGGACCACCACAATACTCACAAGAGTATGAATCCGGCTCATGGTACAAAGGTTGGTTAGGAAAATTGGTTATCTCATAGTCAGGATTGTGGTGAAACTCGGTTCCTGATTTTCCATTGCTACAAGCGAGACAATTCCCACCATATTCGGGTCCGCTGCACCATATACACACGAGCTGATAAAGTGAAGAATTATCCGGATAAGAGTTAGCGATTTCCACCATTTCCGTGATAGGCTCGGGAGTTACTTCGGGCTCAGAAACATATTCCATTTCCCTCACCGGAGAAGGAGTAGGAATCGAGGGTTCTCCAATTATGTCATTATAAAGAGCACTCTTTTGTTCTAGCCGTGCATAAAGACGGGCGAGATCTGGATTTGGATTGATAAAATTATTGCATACATCACAAAATCCATTCCGACAATTATTTCCGCACCAATCACATATACATTTCAAACACCGAAATTGTCTCTCTTCCATAATGCTTTGGCAATGAAGGCAACGATGATAAGAACATATCTCGGGTTGTGGCGGATGGTCAGAAAAACTTTTAGAGTCATCGAGAGTTTGTTTGTCGGATAAGTCGCACCAATAGCAAGATTTTTTAGAACCAGGCTGTCCACATCGACCACATACACATTCTGGATTAAAACAACAATATTGTTTCTCTTCCATACGTCCTTTGCAATGAAAACAATGACGATAATTGATCGTATCCATGAGAATTAAACATATAGAGGGTAAAAGAAAAGAATTATCGGGTTAAGAGGATAAGAGAAGAATATTTTTGGGTTTTTATATTTAAGAAAAAAAAACAATATTTTTGTAACCTTCACGTCAACCGGTGCTCGGTAGCTCTCAAAAGTACGCGCAGCGGAGCGGGAACGAAGAGTGGATCGTTCTTCAGTCTGC
Source organism: Chrysanthemum lavandulifolium (assembly GCA_022545495.1). Taxonomy (NCBI): domain Eukaryota; kingdom Viridiplantae; phylum Streptophyta; class Magnoliopsida; order Asterales; family Asteraceae; genus Chrysanthemum; species Chrysanthemum lavandulifolium. The sequence goes on from CM040246.1 coordinate 29,133,588, forward strand.
AATTTAATGTCAAGACTTTCCTTATACCCCGTGTATAGGTTGTACCTTCAAGGTGAGTCGACATAACAGTTGACGTTCGGGTTTGTTTTGTTGGTTTTTTAATTTTTATGGTTTTGTAAACACTCTAGGAAGAATGTTTTGGTGTTTTTAGATGTTTTTTTTTTTGGTTTTTCAAAAAGATATATTTACAAAAAATGACGGTAACTTCACGAATAAAGGATCTCGAGTCACTAATCGTCAAACCTCAAACGAAATTGTCGTGACACAACCTCCCCGGCAGCGGCGCCAAAATTTGATATGTCCAAACCGTCAAGTTATCTCACACAAGCTAGCCACTTGTGAATGACTAACCGTAAGAAACTTAAAACGGTTCAGACACTGATTTGTTGATAATGAAGGCTTAAGGGTGTGTGTGTGGATAAAACCTCAATATCGATATCAAAAATAATCACGAAGATAGATTCAAATTCTCTTAGGAAAAAGAATAATAAATCAAATCCCGTGTGTGATCGTTGAATCGGATTAGTTAACCCGAATCGTTTCCCAACGAGGCGTGAATTGCCAACGTCGTTTTTGGTTTGGAATTTAATGCTCGAAGTTTTGGATTAATGATTTTGATTTTAATAAACTACGGGAATGGGGAAAGTAATTAAGGAAATATATTCTACGGGAAATCCTAAGTGCGAATTAACTAAAACGAAACGTAATTAACAAAACGTAATTAAAATGCAACTACGTCTAAATTATACCCTAAAAATGCCTAAAATTACTTTTACTCTAGAAATGTAATTTCAAAACTATTTTAGAATTAAAACTATTTTTTTGGATTTTAAAATTAAAAATAAAACTAATTATCTAAAACTTATGAAAGAGAGAGGGAAAATTATGGAATTATTTTCTAAAAATCTAAAATAACTCAAAAGACTTTTTAAATCTATTTTTTTATTTTTCAGATTAATTTTCTATTTTTTTATGAATCTAAAACTATTAAAACCTAATTTAAATTGTGAAAATACCAAATAAAAGAGGAAAAATAGGAAAAATATTTTTATGCTTTTATATTTTTCTTAAACCGAGAAAATTGAAAAATTATTTTTGGAACTTTTTCGAATTATTTGCAATAAAAGCTATTTAAAAGTGATTAAAACCGATTTTAATAAAGAAAAATAGTAAACAAGAACCAAAAATTATGAAAACTCAGGAAAATTCTAAAATATTATTTTAATTCTATGAAAAATATAAAAACTATGCTTATGTGTGAGATATTAGAGTCAGATTAATCGCTATGAAATAAGCTACTAAAAATAAGCAAACAAGTTAATTAAGCTACCAAATAGTGACTAAAGCTAGATTATGCTAAAATAAGCTAATTTCAACAGATTACACCTAATCCTAACAAGCTATAAGCTCGGACTAATGAATTAAGCAAGCCGCCAAACTAAGCTAATCAATTTCGATCCCTACTTTTGAGCTTATCCAAATGCTTATCGAAGAGCTTGTGTGAAAACTAACTATGCGATCCTCAAGACCACACGGCAAGCTATATCTAAACCAAATATCGTGCTCTAACTCTTTGAAATGAGCTCAATGCACAAGTCGCAAGATGTAAAGAAAACCGACTTTGACATAATTTGACTTTTGAAAAGCAGTTTGTAACTTTGACCAAAGTGAATTTTGACACCAAATCATGAACCGAGATTATTGTTTTAGGTTTAAACAAAACTTTATCAATTAACTATGATGATTTCTAAACCTAAATCAAGCTTTTGATTGTTCAAAATTCCAACAGATATATGATTTAGAACTGATGTAAAGCAATTTTGACCAAATGAGTGTTTGGATGCAAAGTAATGACCGCTATAACCCAATAGACTATAAGAGAGCCGAGTACAGATTTCTAGCACTAACCAAAGCTCAATCACAAAACTCAAACCGATCCAAACACTAATTTCATATCGGTTATGCAATCTACTCTATCAAATCTACAATTCAAGTCTATAGCGACTTAAACTTATGATCTACTAACATTATTAGAGCTAATCAATGCAATAACAACAATGGAAACAAGCAGATTAAAGCGAAACTAATTAAGCAGTTTAACAAATTCCAAAAGATCAGATGATGAAACTTACAAATGTCCAGCTGATTAGCAGCCTATCTCAGAACCAAAACCACACTAAACTACTAAGATCCAACCCAAATTCCAATCTGCATAACCCAATTCAGATCCAAAACCAGCAATCCAATTCCAATTCTGCATCAGTTGACTTATGTTGACCAGTTTTGTGAATTTGAGTAAATGATGTTTTAAAACAACAATAAGCTCACTAAAAGCTATAAAGAGCTTATATGAGCTTATTAAACAGTATCTAAAGCTTATAATAAGCTTAAAAGTACTTTTAATTTTTTATGATTTTTTCGATTTTTTGTATTTTTGAGTAAGATGAGAAGTAAGCTAAAAGCAGTTATCAATGATGAAATAAGCATTAAACAGAGAAAATAAGCGATTAAAACATAAATTCTTAAACTAAGACTTGAAAATAAGAAACCGAAATTTATTAATCTAAATCATTTGAGTACAAAATACTGAATTACAAAAACTTAAAACATTAAAATGAAAATTACAATTAACTAAACTATCGAAAACTTAGAGAGAAGAAAAGATTAAAGGATTATTCAATTGTGAGTGAATGAAGGTCTTTAAATAGCTAAGCTCAAGGTCTTGGGAAGCTTCTGGAATTCCTCATTTGTGCTTCTTTGAGTGATTTGCAGCCCTTTGATCAAATCCCACGTATCCCACTTGATAACAACCCTTGGATCACTATTGCCACGTTATTTCCACCAATCAGAGAGCAGCGTTTGGAGTATGAGCACACGGATGGCTGACATGGCAGTGCCCATGTGTCAGTGGTGTCAGGGAAAGTACACATTTGCCCTTAATTGCTGTAACTTTGACCATTTGACCATGTGGGTAATTAGGGTTCTAGCACTAGCAGGTTTGGGGGTAATTCTAGGCGGGGTAAGATTTTTTATTATTGTTTGGATGGGTAGACCGGGTAAGTGGGGTTGACTCGGGTTATAAAACCGGGTTGGCTGGGTTTCGGGTTAAGATAAATTGGTGGGGTTGGTTCTATTTTGGGCTTGGACCGGGTATTACATGTTGGGCCAAGAGTTATTATTTGGATTTGGACTAAGGACTATATAGTGATCCAATGTAACTTTAAGGGACTAATCTTGACTTTTCTTCAAACTTGACTGAAACTTCAAAAATCAACTTTAGAGAATAAAATCTTCCAAAATGCACAATCCCGACCTTCCGGCTCAGCTCAAACTCTCTTGATCTCTCGTGCTCGGATTTACGTCTTATTTGGTTCCTTTTTGAGTGTTTTTACATATCCGTACCTGCACAAGCACAAACTCAAGAAAACCACAAATATTAGCAATAAACGGCTCTTTCTTGGTTGTTTTGGGTCAGTTTTGATAATGAAAAGGTATGTGTTTTAGCACATACCAACCTCCATTGTACGACCCTTATCCACATCTGCTTCCTTAGAACAACCAGTAGAATCCCCAATCATCGCCTCCTCAGTAATAGAATCAACCACAGAACTTTGAATGCCCGTATCCTCATGCACCTCAAGTGTCCCAAAAGAGTTAGAAGTAGTAACAGGAGTACCTATAGCATTAACAGTAGCAACGTCCGGCGTCTTCTTCTTTGGGATATAAACCTGCTTCCTAGGAGCAAATTTAGGACCCTTACCCATATTAATACCACTAGACAACTTGGACCTTGGGGTTTGGCTTTCCGATTCGCACCACCTTAAAACCATCATCATTCACATCCAAGGTCGAGGTGTGAGCATCGGCATGATGCTCCTTAGAGACTTAGGACAACAAGCATTATCATGCCCAAACACTTTACATTCCATGCAATGTGGAGGTTTCCATTCATATTCAACCTTGATACTAGCCGTCGTAAAACCACTATCATCCTTCTTAGGGATAACCATAGTTACCACATGTTTAAGATCAGCTTCCGATGATAATTCAACAAGAGCACGAGCAAAACTAATACGAACCCATGAGTCAACGCACATGGAGCTAGGAAATGCATCTAACATGATCGGCTTGCCCACCTGAGTAGCAATAAGGCTCAACCCGTCTTCCGAATATGCAAGTAATGGCACATTATGCAATTTAATCCACACAGGCACTTTGGTAACCTCAGTTTTGGACAATAGCACGTCAGGAGTCCATTTAGTGAGAATGATAGGAGAATTACGAATTATCCAAGGTCCTCGTTGAAGAACATTCTCAACACCCTCTTTAGAATCAAATTTAAAGAGAAATACACCATCATCATTCTTCATAAGTTTCTTTAAACCAAACTTACCCCATGTATTGGTGACATAATTCTTGACCAAATGAAATGCAATATTCTTGCCGACAAAGAAGCCAACAAGAGTATTATCATAGCGGTTAAACACACCCTCCATAGCAGCCTTAGGAAGAACTGTATCATGATTTCTCTTTGGTTATTAGTATAGTGTGAAAAATAAATGATTGAGTATTCTTAAGATCCTTTGAAACACTTAAACTAGGAAAAACAAATTAATGAAAGTGATGATTCGTTGTATGAGTATTGGAATAACCATTAATGCATTCATAGATTCTTTCTTTTGTGAGTACATGCATGTCTCTTTATATAGTTCTAATGTCTACTAAATGTGTTTTCATGGAAGTTATAATTGTAACAATAAAAGCTAATTAAATTGGCTTTTGATTATCATCAGGTAACATGAAGCTTTGTTGAACTTTGGTTATGATGGACAACATTGTTGATATTAGAACACCGTTCAATCGCCGTCTATCGAGTAGGTTTTTATTATTCTTTTTGTGTGGAGGTGCTCATTTTATTAGAAATTCTTAACTTTGTGTGCACATGGTATTTAAGTCCACTGGACATTATAGTTACAAGTTTGTTTATGTATTCCTTTCAGTCAAGTAGGGTCGAAGTACATGCTTAATTTGAAATATTAAGGCTTATTTCGATCAGCAAGGAACTCATGTAGAAAAGTTTATTGTTTTGGAAAAAGAAAGTGTATCCATATACACATAGGCTCATACCACTTGAAGCAACTACTTGAAGAAGTGACAAAACATTATCCGATACAAATCCATGTAGTTTTGTCAATACTGTTTGTTGACAAGTGTGAAAAAAAACAAACTTTCATACAACTGGATTTTGACGAGAAGTTCATGGTGATGCTCAACATGTACGAGGAGGAAAAAGAAGTAACAATCTATGTGACTACAAATAGTTTTATACAAGAGAGGTATAAAAATTTTACTTACAGAAACTCCTCACACGTGCTTCTCCAAGTCTATTTAATTTGACCTTAAAATTCACACAACTTCACATGCGTTAAAACCACTCTAGCTTTATAAATCATTGTATTTGGATCAGTTTGGTTTCTAACTGTGAAATGGTTCTTTTCGCATTTCTAATACTAGAACTTACCAAAAGTCACTCATTATTGCACAATATATAATTATATATTATCATTGTTCATAAAATAAAGGAAACGCACATGGCATGTATTCCGTTCATTTTGATTTCTAAGTCTGATGCAAAGTTACATTTATAGTATTCTTATCATTTATCAATATTATCCATATAAATTAGTCCAATGTCATTCATCACAACAGACACTTATTGATGAGTGTCTAAATACTCATCATTTTTGTGTAATCTAAACTGCAAAATCATCTGAAAACTCTCAGAAACACATCAAAATGATCAAAATATCACAAATCAGTGTTTTATGTGTTTTAAATGCAAAAATATCAAAATCAGATGAAAACGATCAAATTTGCAAAATTGGCGCTTTAGTCCCCAAGTTTCAAAAGTTGTCAAAACAGGTCCACGAGCACATAATTTCAAAAGTAAAATCACCAAAGGTCCTTTTAAAATCATAACTTGTCAAATTTAGTCCTTTGGTGAAAAATGTCAAAATTTTGAGAAAATTACAAGAATGGTCCTTCAAGTTTCAAAATTGGCAGAAATGGCCCCTGGAAATTGGAAAATGGCAAGTCTAGTCCTTGTACTTTTGAAGCTTGTCAGTATTAGTCCTTGGAACATCTTTGATGAGTTGGCAGCTATGGTCCCTCAATTTTCCGTAGTGCGCACATCTAGTCCTTGTGTTTTATAAGCCTTAAACCTAATTTGGACCCTTATTTAAACCATGTGACCCCATGTCAAATTGCATTTTGACCCCCATTATTAATATATCTGGTCAATCCTCTAGTCAAACAATCAACCCACTTGGCGCCATTTTTTTCCTCCTTCATCCCAACTGCTACCCTGCTCACTCAAGCCACCATTCATCCCCCTCCTCTCCATATCACCTTCCTGTCCCCTCCAAATCAACACAAAACAAATACCATTTAATGTATCCCTACTCCCACACTCAAGTCCTCCACCTGTAAAAACCAACTTTGGCGCCAAAATGATCAAACGGCCAACATTGACTCTAAATCATCCAAGGGTCTAAAAAGAAGGTGGGAATAGTTCAGAGCAAGTGGGGAAGCTGTATTGATGTATAAAAAGTGGAAGAGAAAGGCTAGAAGTCAGTAGTTAGTTTTCAAGTTTCTTCCTTTATGTCGTTTTTTTTATAAAATGTTGTAGTTTAGGTAGAAGTTGTAATTTCAAGATCATATGTATCTAACTCAGTTGTTTAACTAATGCAATCCAGTTTTAAGGTTTAATTCCAGGTTTAATATCACTTTAAGTTTCCAGCTACTGTTGAAAATCCCATTTTCCAATTCTCATTGATAAGCTCTTAGAAGCTTAATTTTCAACTCAACATAGTATATTTAAGTTATTTAAGTCTTTTTATAAGCTCAAAAATCAATTCCAAGTAATTTTGGATGTTGGTCAACGAAAGTCAAAGGAGGGGGATTTTTGCATTTTGGATATTAGATTGGTCCTGAAAGTGCTTGCAGGTTACATGTGACCTTGTTTACATCTTATTCAGTTCATAATATAAGGTGATCAGTTTACTCTTTTCATTTTCAAGTTTTTAGTTTAAAATTGGTAAAAGTAGTTTTCTTGTTATTCACTGTCTTAGATTGCTTATTAAAGTTAATTTCAGTATAACTTAAGATAGTGTAAGCCTCTGTTTAGACTGCATGCTCTAAATCAGACATATGCTTTGTAAAAGGCCACTTATGCTACTTAAAGGTGTGTTTGGATTAGCTAGTTTAGGTAAGTTGGAGGTTTAGTTTTTGGTTAAGATCTGTCAAAATAGCATACCTTAGGATTATGAGGCTTGGTTTAGTCACTTATTTGCACATTAGAGTAGTAAAAGTCAAATCCCACTCAAATCTGTCTTAGAAGCTAACTGTTGTGATTTTTGATTGCCAAAAGTTTGTTTTGTGTTTAACTTTCATATATACAACTTGCAGTAGCATCATTCCACCTTAATACACCATTATCGGTCCTTAAATCATGATCAAACCTCAAATTGGTCAACATTTCGGTTTGTGAAAAGTCAAAATTTCTAAATACTGTTTTGAATAAACTTTGGAATTTCACTTTGTGCTTAATATTAAGATTCACTTATAAGCTTCTAGGAAATTAAACTTTAGTTGCTTAAGAAAATTAGAAAAATACTAGTTCGGTTTTAATTAGCTTGTAAAGTGCTTATTTTTAAGCTTGTTTTGACCCCTTTTTCTCGAAATATGTCCTGTACAATGCTTAACCTTTATGCTTATTAGGATTTTGCTAAAGTGCTTATTTCTATGTTTTTGTGCTTATTCAGTTGCAACATTAGCTTATAATTATTCTCTTAGCTTATCTCGCTTTTCCTTTGCTTATTTTTAGCTTAAAAGCCACTTTGGCTTAAACCTTGTGCTTATTTCCAAATTCTAGCCATTGTTGGAAATCTTAAGTTTGAATCTAGCTTATTAGTTGTTTTATAAAAGTGTTAGTTATAAAATTTGCTTATTTAGTTGTGTTTAATAAGTTTGTAAAATAAAATCAAGAAAAAAATAAAGTTCAAAAAAGGGTCACTGAGATTCGAACTCAGTGACCTCCACGGTTCCCAAACACGCACACAAACACACACTGCACTACCAATGCGCCTTGGGTATTTCTTGTTATGGTTTGCAACATTAAATACTTAACCCTTTTATTCCCATTTAGCTTATACGTGAGTTTTAGCTTATTTACGACTTTTGAAATAAGTCGGCACATCCTTTTACTTTTCTTAGCTTGGTAATAGTATAAAGTATTTTATAAAAAAATTGATTTTTCTAAATAGTTTTACTATTTTTAAACATTTATTTAGTGTAAAATCTTAATTAATTCGTAATAAAAAATATAAAAGTCAAAAAAATATAAATCTTTTTTCTAAAATTTTCTTTTGTCATATAGTACGTAAGAAAATTGATTTTACACTCGTAGGCCTTTTATTTCATAAATTTTACGTTTTGTCTTGCGCTCTAGCGTAATTTTTATATTTAACGCACGTTTTCTTTTTAAGTCACGTTTTTAGATATTTTAAGTTTTCGTTTTAGTTAAAATAGTTTATTTAAGTTATTTTATTTTATAAAATCACAAAAACATCATTGTAAAAATAGTGATAGCGTTTATTTAATATATTTTATCTTTTTAATTTTCTTAATTTGTATTTAAGTCGCTTTATTTTATAAACTTTTTCAGTAGTGTAATTATCCATTCAAATCCTTTCCGATCACTATCATTAGTGATCATTCTACCGTCTAATCAAGTGTTTACACACCATTGAGTCTCCGTGGGACTAAACGACCCGGGAATTCACTATATTCTCTGATCTTCATTGCATTTGTGTTTAAGCTGTTTTAAGTCTGTTAGACTTGACGGTTTCTTGTGAGATCAAAATTTTAGCGCCCGCTTGGAGGCTTTAGCGTGTGTTTAGCCATTTTCAGACCCATTCTTGCACATATACCATCTTTTGTAAAAAGTTTTTTTTTGTAAAGTTATCAGAAAACGCCAAAAATATTTTCATTCTTTGTTTTTATAGCATATTTTTCAAAAATCCAAAAATATCCATCTTTTATCCTCTAATCTGTTTAATTCTCCATTCCTTTATCCTCTAATATGTTTAATTCTTCATTCCTTATCTTCTTTAACCGTTTAATTCTTCATCTCTTATCCTCTTATCTGCTTAATTCTCTATGTCATGGTATTTGACATGTTCACAGTGTGGAGGTCCATTTAACGGTGGAAATTGTCGGCGATGTACCAATGTGGGTTTTGGAGACAAGTTTGTCGATAATCCCGATCCCATTTCAAATAATGAAACACCGATTTTTCCTACCTACCTCCACAACCCCATTACGAATCCTACTCATGCGAGTATTGTGGGAATGATTCTCATTACGGTTTTGATTGTCCACCACGGGTCCCGCTTGTCTATGAGCCGGAACCATGTTACAATCGAAACTTTGGTGAAAGTTATTTTCCCAATTATCTCTGTTGTGAATGCGGGGTCCTCATGAGACTTTTGAATGTCAACCGATGAATCAAAATTTTCAAAATTCCAATTCTCCGGTTTGACAATTTCCAACCCCACAAGATTCCATCGGTCATCGACTTCGAGCCTTCACATCATTTCAATGATTACGAGGAGTGTAATCTTCCTCAAAGTTCAAGAAATACGCATTCGAAAAAACGCAAATGAAAAGAATGGTGTGTAAGCTTCACAGATGAACATAAGAATCCGATATGATGGCGATGATGATGAGGATAGTATTCAAATGAAGGAATACTATGAGGACGACGAGGAGAGTGTTACTCAATTGAACGATCTTATTTCTCAACTCCCCGGTCTATTGCTATCACACCTATCTTACATTATTGCTTCCAAAGACTCTCTCATAATGGGGGCGAGCCTTCTAGCACTATTCCGAAATGGAATCGTCTAGTGTTGAGAGCCTTGTTCCAAACCCAAGTGAGTCCGAGGTTATCTCCGTAATATGTGTGATGAGCCTCTTAATTATGATTCTTCTCCTCCTCTTGACATTCCATATGATCATGTCGAGATGTTCTCCGATTCGATAACGATTGTACTTCGTTTGACGATTCTTTATCCTATGGAGACATCGATTATGTCGAGGAGCTACCTTCGAGCTAGTTAGCTTAGAGGGAGTGAGAGATTCGATGATCCGAAATTGAGGACGAGATACTTCGTGAACAATTGTTCAATATAAATCTCCTCGTTTCTAAGATCGAATCATTTTGTGCTAAGTCGACTTCATCTCCTATCCCGTCGTGGATAGTGTCTCTACATTGGACAAGCCCGAGCTTGAGGCTTTTTCCAATGATTCTCTTCATGAAGAGTTCTCCGGTGAACTCTCTCATGACATATCTCCTCCGGAATATGATCACTTCTATTTTGATCTTGAGGATGATATTGGCTCGGAGGAAGGTGTACTCTATCATAAGAGTTTGCTTATTGATGATACTACCTTCACCCTTCCTCCCGATATATCCACATTTGAGGATGACGAATGGATTCTGATTGTTATAAACATCTTCCTTCCATTCCTCACTTATGATGTGACTTCCTCTCTTCTTCACTCCTTCGGGAATGAGGATACTATTTTTGATCCCGGCATTTTCAATTATCATTTTTGAGCCGGTTCTATGTATATCTCATCGGTGTGGAACTTTCACGCGCTTCAAATGTTTGTCCAAACATCTTGAATGAAAGTCCGATGGAGATTGTTTCTTCCACTTTGCTTCCCCATGAACCAATGAATGCGGGGTCGAGTCAAGCTAGCGACTCGGTAATCAAAAACAGTAGCTAAACATGGGTTTTCACCCATGTGTCCACCCTAGTGTGGGGGAGTTGCCCCACATATTATATATATATAAGTTTTGAAAAAAAAAAAAAAAAAAAATCCTTTCTAAATAATGGCCGTAGTATTTCCCTTTTACGTTCTTTGTTTCGGCATAACCGCGGTACTTTGAATATTGAGGCAATATTCATTTCTAAGTGTGGGGAATTCTCACGAATTTCATATATTATCTACCCAATTCCCGTTTTTGGCCAAAATGTTTTTGGAGTAAGTGTTTTACACTTTCTCATTTGGTTATCGATCCGCCATGTCTCGTAAGACAAAAGGATTAGCTAATCCAGAGCAAACGGCTCTTGGTAAAGATATATCAAATCCGTTTATATGGCTTGCAATTTGCCCAAAATTGTATGGTTCTCAACTCACCATATCCTAAAAAGTGAAGAGTTGGCTAGCCCGCAAGATTATGGCTTGTGGTAAAGGCGATGGAAAAACCATAATTGGTATTCACTCACCAAAGATAATTCGATAATTTATCTAAGAGTTGGCTAGTCCGTAAGGTACGGCTCGGTAAAGACTAATCAAATCCGTTCTGACTTATGATTTGCTCAAAATCATTTGGTTATCGATGTACCAAGGTTCTTACTTGAACTGAAACATTTGGCTACTCGAGTAATGGCTTTTGGTAAAGAGATTAAAATCCATTATGTTTTCTCAAATCATTGCTAGGGACTAGCAATATCTTAGTGTGGGGATTGATGAGTGTCTAAATACTCATCATTTTGTGTAATCTAAACCGCAAAATCATCGAAAACTCTCGAAACACATCAAAATGATCAAAATATCACAAATCGCTTTTTATGTGTTTTAAATGCAAAAATATCAAAATCGGATGAAAACGTATCAAATTTGCAAAATTAGCGCTTAGTCCCCAAGTTTCAAAAGTTGTCAAAAACAGTCCCTGAGCACATAATTTCAAAAGTAAAATCACCAAAGGTCCTTTTAAAATCATAACTTGTCAAATTTAGTCCTTTGGTGAAAAATGTCAAAATTTTGAGAAAATTACAAGCATGGTCCTTCAAGTTTCAAAATTGGCAGAAATGGCCCCTGGAAATTGGAAAATGGCAAGTCTAGTCCTTGTACTTTTGAAGCTTGTCAGTATTAGTCCTTGGAACATCTTTGATGAGTTGGCAGCTATGGCCCCTCAATTTTTCAGAATTGCACATCTAGTCCTTGTGTTTTATAAGCCTTAAACCTAATTTGGACCCTTATTTAAACCATGTGACCCCACAAAATTGCATTTGACCCCACATTATTAATATATCTGGTCAATCCTCTAGTCAAACAATCAACCCACTTGGCGCCATTTTTTCCTCCTTCATCCCAACTGCTACCCCGCTCACTCAAGCCACCATTCATCCCTCCTCTCCATATCACCTTCCTGTCCCTCTAAATCAACACAAAACAAATACCATTTAATGTATCCTACTCCCACACTCAAGTCCTCCACCGTCAAAACCAACTTTGGCGCCAAAATGATCAAACGGCCAACATTGACTCTAAATCATCCAAGGGTCTAAAAAGAAGGTGGGAATAGTTCAGAGCAAGTGGGGAAGCTGTATTGATGTATAAAAAGTGGAAGAGAAAGGCTAGAAGTCAGTAGTTAGTTTTCAAGTTTCTTCCTTTATGTCGTTTTTTTTATAAAATGTTGTAGTTTAGGTAGAAGTTGTAATTTCAAGATCATATGTATCTAACTCAGTTGTTTAACTAATGCAATCCAGTTTTAAGGTTTAATTCCAGGTTTAATATCACTTTAAGTTTCCAGCTACTGTTGAAAATCCCATTTTCCAATTCTCATTGATAAGCTCTTAGAAGCTTAATTTTAAACTCAACATAGTATATTTAAGTTATTTAAGTCTTTTTATAAGCTCAAAAATCAATTCCAAGTAATTTTGGATGTTGGTCAACGAAAGTCAAAGGATGGGGATTTTTGCATTTTGGATATTAGATTGGTCCTGAAAGTGCTTGCAGGTTACATGTGACCTTGTTTACATCTTATTCGATTCATAATATAAGGTGATCGCTTTACTCTTTTCATTTTCAAGTTTTTAGTTTAAAATTGGTAAAAGTAGTTTTCTTGTTATTCACTGTCTTAGATTGCTTATTAAAGTTAATTTCAAGATAACTTAAGATAGTGTAAGCCTCTGTTTAGACGCATGCTCTAAATCGGACATATGCTTTGTAAAGGCCACTTATGCTACTTAAAGGTGTGTTTGGATTAGCTAGTTTAGGTAAGTTGGAGGTTTAGTTTTTGGTTAAGATCTGTCAAAATAGCATACCTTAGGATTATGAGGCTTGGTTTAGTCACTTATTTGCACATTAGAGTAGTAAAAGTCAAATCCCACTCAAATCTGTCTTAGAAGCTAACTGTTGTGATTTTTGATTGCCAAAAGTTTGTTTTGTGTTTAACTTTCATATATACAACTTGCAGTAGCATCATTCCACCTTAATACACCATTATCAGTCCTTAAATCATGATCAAACCTCAAATTGGTCAACATTTCAGTTTTGTGAAAAAGTCAAAATTTCTAAATACCTGTTTTTGAATAAACTTTGGAATTTCACTGTGTGCTTAATATTAAGATTCAGCTTATAAGCTTCTAGGAAATTAAACTTTAGTTGCTTAAGAAAATTAGAAAAATACTAGTTCAGTTTTAATTAGCTTGTAAAGTGCTTATTTTTAAGCTTGTTTTGACCCCTTTTACGAAATATGTCCTGTGCAATGATTAACCTTTATGCTTATTAGGATTTTGCTAAAGTGCTTATTTCTATGTTTTTGTGCTTATTCGGTTGCAACATTAGCTTATAATTATTCTCTTAGCTTATCTCAGTTTTCCTTTGCTTATTTTTAGCTTAAAAGCCACTTTGGCTTAAACCTTGTGCTTATTTCCAAATTCTAGCCACTGTTGGAAATCTTAAGCTGAATCTAGCTTATTAGTTGTTTTTATAAAAAGTGTTAGTTATAAAATTTGCTTATTTAGTTGTGTTTAATAAGTTTGTAAAATAAAATCAAGAAAAAAAAATAAAGTTCAAAAAAAGGGCTGCTGAGATTCGAACCTGTGACCTCCTGGTTCCCCAAGCACGCACAAAGACACACCTGCACTACCAGCTGCGCCCTTGGGTATTTCTTGTTATGGTTTGCAACATTAAATACTTAACCCTTTTATTCCCATTTAGCTTATACGTGAGTTTTAGCTTATTTACGACTTTTGAAATAAGTGGCACATCCTTTTACTTTTCTTAGCTTGGTAATAGTATAAAGTATTTTATAAAAAATTCAGATTTTTCTAAATAGTTTTACTATTTTAAACATTTATTTAGTGTAAAATCTTAATTAATTCGTAATAAAAATATAAAAGTCAAAAAATATAAATCTTTTTCTAAAATTTTCTTTTGTCATATAGTACGTAAGAAAATTGATTTTACACTGAGGCCTTTTATTTCATAAATTTTACGTTTTGTCTTGCGCCCAACAGTAATTTTTATATTTAACGACGTTTTCTTTTTAAGTCACGTTTTAGATATTTTAAGTTTTCGTTTTAGTTAAAATAGTTTATTTAAGTTATTTTATTTTATAAAATCACAAAAACATCATTGTAAAAATAGTGATAGCGTTTATTTAATATATTTTATCTTTTTAATTTTCTTAATTTGTATTTAAGTCGCTTTATTTTATAACCTTTTTCAGTAGTGTAATTATCCATTCAAATCCTTTCTGATCACTATCATTAGTGATCATTCTACCGTCTGATCAAGTGTTTACACACCATTGAGTCTCCGTGGGACTAAACGACCCGGGAATTCACTATATTCTCTGATCTTCATTGCATTTGTGTTTAAGCTGTTTTAAGTCTGTTAGACTTGACGGTTTTGCGCAGATCACTTATTGTTATTGTTATACAAATATATACAATAATTTTGTTTTACCTGAGCTCGAGTAACCTTTTCATACAGATCTCAAGATGAAGTTACTGATGAACCTCAGGGTGAAAATGGTTCAGACTTAGATTGTCCAAGCGAAAATAGTTATCACAGCCATCATAATACTTATGTTGAATGTGACATGCAAAATTATGACCTTGAAAGTCACTCGTACATCAAGAATAGTCCAACTATGTAACTTCATAAGTAATTTACAAACGTGATTGAATTTAGACGAGTTTTGAACCACTATGCACTTATAAATGAATTTGAGTATAAAATTGAGAAAATTGATTTGGAACGATTGACAACATGTTGTGAAGACAAAAAGTGCGAGTGGAGGATTCATGCTTCTACAACTGAAAATAAAATTGGTTATTATATAGTTTTGGAAATAACATTTGTTTTGATATGCTTGTTTTGTTAACTAAATTTCAGCTTTATTTTACAATTGTGTAGGTCAAAAGGTTTGTTGAAACGCATTCATACACATCACGAACAATACTTCAGAAAGTTTTAAGTCTTGGGTAGGTGATGCTCGCTTTCTACATGTGCTTGATCTTCTTGATACCATAAGAGAAAATGCTTATGGTACGGTTTCGAGAGAAGAGGAATATTGTGAAGAAATGGAAGGGAACCTTTGTTCCAAAAGCTAGGAATTATCTCAAAAAAATATCTAAGGCAAGTTAACTGATTTAACTCATTACATATACTCTAATGTCAAATTAGGATTATCACGTGCGTAATACGTGGGCCAAGTATGGTATTCAAAAGGTTATGATGAATGCTAATGGGTTCATTTTCTTTAAGTTTTCCACTCGTAAAGGTGTTGATGATGTTATTGAAAACGGACCGTGGATGATTAGGAATGTGCCAATTATTCTTAAAACTTGGACGTTGAATACTAATCTGCTTAAAAAGGATTTGACTAATATTCCGGTATGGGTTAAATTCCATGATGTGCCCCTTGCTATGTTTTTTAATGATTGTCTCAGTCTCCTAGCCACATTGATTGGTATGCCAAAAATGTTAGACTCTTACACTAGTCAAATGTGCTTGGAATCATGGGGTCGAAGTAGTTTTGCTAGGTGCTTGATTGAAGTTAAGGTGGATCAGGTTCTTAGAGAGAGCATCACTGTTGAGATACCATTACTTGATGGGACAAGTTCTACTATTGAAAATATTCGGGTTGAATACGAATGGAAACCGCCTCGGTGTAACACGTGTAAGCTTTTTGGTCATACGCTGCTTGATTGTCATAAATCTGTTCCACCTCCTACTCAGCCTAGACAGAGTGTTAATGATGGCTTTCAAACTGTCAATAACAAGAATAAGGGTAGGAATGGTGGTCCAAGTGTTTCAGGTAAGGGAGGTTTTACTAAACCTGGTGTGGGTCCTAAGTTTAGGTATCAACCTAAAGCGCCTCCTCCTGAACCCAAGAAGGTGGATAATTCAAAGAAGAAAGCCACTGAAGTGGCTAGTACGAGTGGGACGAATATTGCTACATCTAATCCTTTTGTTGTACTTAATATGATCGATACCGGTGAATGTGGCACTCCTACTGATGTAGTGGATTCTGGTAGTACAATATAAGCAAAGGAGGTTGGGTCTCTTAAGACCGGTAATGTATCACAAGAACCGTTTGTGAGTGATTCAATGGAAGCTAACGAGGTTGATCCTACCCCTATTGTTGAGAAAATTGGAAAGTTTGAAAATCTTCTTATTGATGGGAAAGCTACTCTTGTTGATGATAATGGTAATCCTATTAAAAAGGTTGATTATCCAGTTAATAAAAAGGATTTTCCGTCTACTTCTTTTACTAAGAGGGTTAACCCATTCTCTAAGGTGGGAGAGATTGTTGACTCTGATAGTAATGAAGAGGAGGTAATGAACACTTTTGATGAGTCAATGAACCTATTTGGTGGTGTTCATGACCGTGAAGATGATTATGATGACTATGATTATGATGACTATGCAGATCAAGTCTACGATCTTCCAGGGAATTTGGATGGTTATTATGACACGTATGGTATGAAGCTCCAAGGCCTTGGTAGGAAGTAATTTTGTTTCCATAGGATTCTAATGTTATATGTTAATACAAATAAACCGTAAAAACGTTTATTAATATTTTGCGATCTCTTTGTGTTTTGTTGATAACAAATATAATGTTATCATAAGTAAAATTATAAGGATACATGTTATTTTTGTAAAGCATTTATATATAGTCACTTAATACAAATTGTTGTAATAAATCATTTGTTGTAATAGTTTATTAGGATGGGTAAAAATCACAACCCATGGATCATATCCATAACCCATGGTATTGACCCATACCCACTTGACTAGATACATTGTACTCTTTAGATACATTGTATCTAAAGAAATACCCATGGACCAACCCATAACCCATGACCCATGACCCATGACCCATAACCAAAAAACCCATGGGCAAAGAGGAGCGTTCCACGGATCCCTAGCTTTACGCTAGACAGATCCCTTAAGGGAGGGATCTGTGGGATCCGGGGAACAGTGGCAAGTTTTGCCTATAAATAGAGAGCCATTTCTTCATTCTAACTCACCCCTCTTCTTACTAATTCTCTCATATACTCTCATTCTTTTCTAACAAAAGATCACTTGATCTAGAGAGTTGTTCTTCTTTCTTTCTTTAGTGATTCTCATATAGGTCCTTCTCTAAGGCGAGATCATGAGCATTCTACAAGTCATCCAAGCAAAGGGTCCTTGACTGATTTTTTCCTCCACAAGATTTCTGTAGCAAAGATCTTGTATTTGATATTTCACATAGTTGTTGTGTAATAGTCGTGTTGGTTTGGTCCACCGTGTTACGGACTCGGTATTTGGCTTTGTACCAGAAAAAGGTGTAAGCAACGTTGTGAAGGCTTCTACGCCAAGTTGAAGGAGTTTGTTGACATAGTGCTTGAACTCTCGAGTAGGTGACTCGGGGAGTGGAGTAGGGAAAGGAAGGTGTCCTTGTAGCCGAACCACTATAAATCGGTTGTTCATTTCTATCCCTTGCTTTACTTTATTTACTTGCATTATCATTAGGTCTATACTTTCTCTTCATCCATATGATTTCACATAATATCGAATCTAAAGTTTTTGAAACTAACGTAAAATCGGCAAAACTATTCACCCCCCCCCCTTCTAGTTTTCCACATTATCTTTTGAGTAGTGGTTTATTTTCTTGTATAGAGAATAGGAAGTATCTTGTTATGTAAGCTTTTCGCCTATGTAACGGGCTGAGATATTGGATTCACCCATATCCTTTGTACTTAAACGTTTTTTGGAGTAATATATTTACCGGATCTTTGACCTTTTACCCAAAAATATATATATGTTTCCTTCTTTATTTGTATTCTTCATGTATAACTTGGGTGACTATCAAGTTAGTAGAAGTAGCGACAATCGTGCTGAGGTAAAGTATAAAGGAAAACGCTGGGAGGTTTTGTTAGATGAGAAAACATGTGGTTTTCGGGTTTGGCCGGTTAAAGGCCTTCCATGTGTGCATGCGGCGACATTTATCGCTTTTACAAGGGATGCTATTTGGGATAGTTACGTTGATCCATATTTCACAATCGATAAATTTAAAGAAGCTTACGTTTTGGAATTTGATCCAATCCCCGGAAAGGAGCAAGGGGTACACATAGACGTAAGTGAGAAGATCCACCCACCTATTGTCAAACGGTCTATAGGACGACCTAGAAAGAACAGAATTCTCGCACATGATGAGACAAAAAAAAGACATAGATGTCAAAAATGTGGAGGTAGTGGACACCATCAGAAAACATGTAAGAATCCTCCATGTAGTTCGAGTACATCTCAAATTTCTAAACCATGCCAAGCACCCACAACTAATTAAAAGGTCAACTAGTTCTCAACTTTTATGTACTTTTTCCAAGTATAATTGATAAGGTTTTAAAAGGTACCATTTTGAGGGGTCGTTTAAGCCCTTATTTGATCACTTTGTATCCGTTATTGCTTAATATCGTTCCTTTTCACTTTTAGGTCTCTTGAAGGCAAAATGCTGGAATGACACTTATTTGGACGAAAAGGCGAATATATGAAGAAAATGGCCAAAGTCGAATTGAGACACTCAAAGTCTGAAAGCAGCGCGGCGTCGGTGTTAATGCGGCGCCGTCGAGGATTTTGTGACGATACAAGAGGCCAAATACCCTATTTTCAAGTGACGACGTCGGGCTTTAAAAGAGTAGGCCGTTGCTACTCGGACGGCCTAGATGCAACCCGCACGACGTCGGAAGTCAAGAGGACGGCGTCACGGACATAAGGTGACGTCGTCGCAAGGTTAACGTGGCCAAGACGAAACCCTAATGACGGCGACACGGCGGCGTCCACGAAACATAAGGTGGCGCCGTCGCATATGTAATCTTATATATAGAATCCGAATTTTTCGGTTTTAGAGAGTCTTTTGGGTGAAAACCTAAACCGAACCTAAGGTGTCTTGTACAAGATTTTAGGGTTTTAAACCCTATCTTACATCAAGATAAGTATTTACTTCATTAATTCAATTATGTCTTTGATTATTTGTGTGTATGCTTGCATGTTCTCCATGTCCGGCTAATTTATTTGTGTGTTTGCTTAGGAAGTATGAAACTTAATTATTGAATATTGATTGGTTGTTTCTTATCTTAGTTGATCAATGATCTAGTAATGCGATAGATCATTCGTTGTGTACTTAATGCTTGATTCATCTTTGTAAACCTTAGAATATGATTACCTGAGTAGTTGTAGGCTAAATTATCCAAAGAGTTCCTTAGAGTAAGAGTTTATCATCCCTAGTGGGTTTTGTAGACGAGACCCTTTGGTAAGTTCAAAGAGTTAGGGAGAAACGCATACCCTACAACTTTAGACACACAACGCAACTAAGAATAAGGACGTGACAACTCAACCATCAATAGGAGATAATTAAGGAGTAGTATAACCTAAGTAAACACATCTTTAAATCATCATACGAGCACACAACAATAGACATAGATTATCCTTAGCTTAGTTAATTAGATAAGTAGAGCAATCGGTAGAAATACCAACCCCAAATCCAAACCCCGAGATTCGTACCTTTCCATTTCATAAAATATAAAAAATACAAAAATAATCATCCCTCACCTTTAGATTTAAATCGACATACACTTCAGCCTAACGACACTATTCCCCTAGAGAACGATATCAATACCCGTGGCTTACCCTAATTACTACACTACAACGATTAGGTTCACTGCCTAGGGTGTTATAAAACTTGCTCGAAGAAAAGGAAGTTCCTTTGACCCCGAACGACGCGTGTAGCGTTATCAAGTTTTGGCGCCGCCGGGAATAGTTATTGTTTAGGCTTTATTTATATCTCGTTTTGGTCTACTCACAAGATTCCTATCAAGTGAGATTTTTCTTTTATTAGCTTCCTTGTAGTCTATCCCCTTCTTTGTGTTTGTGTTCGTAAAACCCTTTTCATTTGTCGCTATGGCAAGTGAAGTGCATTTGAATCATTAACAAATGAGGAACAATTGAATTTTGCGATTGGTTTAGTTTTATTGTTCGATAAATTTGTGAGTGATCTTAAAGATATCCAAAAGAACAAGGGTGTAAGATTGGATGGATTTGATATATTTTGTGTTTGTGTAGCTTCTATTCAACGATCGTTGTCAAGATCAACTCCTTTTAGTGACACCATCTTTAGAATTTTTCGGAAAAGCCTCCTATGCATAAACCTTCGATTGTTACAACTTGAGGAAATGGATAAGAAGGATTTATCTAACCTTAGGCATCATGATCAAAAGACCTAGTTTTAAGAACATGAAACCTAAACCCAAACAAGATTGTGAGATGGTTGAAGCTAAAATACCTAGTTGCATGTGTGGGATAGATTTCAAACATTTAGGAGATCTAGATATAATGGAGAAAAGGTGGAAACTCCAAGCCCACAAGCCCTACCATCACTGAGGAACACACATCACCTATAACTTACCCGAAGAAGTAGAAGAGACTATAGGATCCCGATTGATAGAGAACCTTTGGACCAAACGCCACTAGAGAATGTAGGTTTAGATGCTTGTTGTCATGACCTCTCTTAGTCCTAGGGAAGTTCCTAATTTTGATGAACCGGAGCCTCAACCAAAAACCTTACCCAATGTTCCGTCTTTAGATGTGAATCTTGGAATTGAATTAGGCCCCAATCCACCCATCAAAATAGATAGTCCGGGTAGTTGCTTGATAAAGGTGGTAGATTCTAGGCCATGTAGAGTGGAAGATAATATAGGAGTAACCCATGACCTTACACACTTATATCACCCATTCATGGTTGATAACAAGAAACACTATGGGTTTAAACCGGGTTTATTAGGTCAAGATGGATCCTTAACTAAGAATCTTTTGAAGTTGATAGAAGATGATCCATTTTAGGAGGGAGATTTGATTCACCCGCTACACCAATAGACTTAGGTAAGGTTATAATGAATGGATCACACTCCTTTGAGCATATAAATTACCCATCACCCTCTCCTCACGTAGCAAATTTCCACCCTAAGGGTGTGTATTGCTACTATCACCCGCACTTAAACTTAAGTGTAGGAAAAACTTCCCCTTTATCTGTTAAATAAGGGTAGAGTCAGGCTCGTGACTCGAACAAAAACAAGCGCTTCTTGGGAGGCAACCCATGTGTATTTGTTTTTCATTTTCATTTGTGTGTCGTATATCTTTTATTAATTGTTTATTCTCATGTTTGAATTTGTAAAATGCTTTATTTTGTCTTTAACCTCGTCTTAATTACGTATAAAGGTATTTTACATAAGGGATAAGTGTAGGGAGGATTACACACGTTTTCAAAAGAAACGTGAACACGAGAATTACAATTATTTAAAAGATATATATGTGTGTTGTTAGAGTCAAATGCTTGTATCGAGTCATAATGGATGTTTTGCGTGAATTTTCCAGATTCTAAAGATATAAATTTTCCGAAATTTTTCGTAAAATCGCACCGGTTTACGTCGGGATAACTGACGCGTCAGATCACAACTGACGGCGTCGAGGAGGAGAAACGCTTACTACTTTTCTCGTTTTACGTGCTACTTATAAATTTTGGAATTTTTCGGTCTTAATTTTCTAGAAAATCTGCAAACATCCATTCCACAAGCATTATATCCTATTTAAGTCTGGAATTACATCTTGTTGAGATTTTTGTTTGTTCGGTTTGATGCGTTGGGTTGTTTGTTTTCTTCAAGTGTGCAGGTTTAATTTACCAAGAAGAAGATACTTAAGATGAGAAGGAGCTTTTCACACATAAATTCTTCTTGGAAAGGATTTAACCACCACTTTACACGGATCCTACCGAGCTAATCAGGGGAGTATTAATTTCTTTCGTTTTTAATTACCTTCCATTATCATAACTTTGATACATTCGGGGAACATTGGGGACAATGTTCAGTTTAAGTGTAGGGAGGGAAAAGAAAATGGGAACTTTGAAACTATGCTTATCCTAAAATATTTGCTTTGTTCAATTGTATGTGTGTAATAAACCATGAGAAAATGTCGGTTAGGGTAATTTTGGCACCAAATTTAAAATTTTTCATGACATATAAGAGTGGGCCATTAGTCTTAACAAAAGCGTCTCACGGATAGGAAATTACATGACTAGCACAAAAACCCTTTACCACCTAAATTCCACCCAAAATGTGAGGATCGCCCTTAGATTAGTAGGAATTAAAAGCATTCATCTTTAATGCTTAGAGTGTGAACCGGTAGTATATTAGATTCTAGAACTTGTTTTGTGATGCATTCCGAGATCGCAAGTGAGACTACACTTGTGTAGTTAGGAATAACTAAATGATAAGAGGCATTAGGATAACCCTTGTTTGATACCCGTAATATAATTACTTCTTCCACATCGGTTGAGTAATTCCCCCACACCTTTGCGTTGTACTCATCTTTAGTACACGATACCCTAGTTAACCCCTCGAGCCTATCCTTTTCGCGGTTCTCGTGATGTTTCGTTTTTCCGAATATCAATGAAAGCATTGTTTACACCCCACCCCAAATATACACCCAAATCGCCTTAGCCTACCCCTTATGCACTCACTTTTAGTGCAAATATTTGTTATCACCCTAAACCCTTGGTTCAATTATCTAGTTGCTTGCATAAGTTGCTAAGTCGAGTCGGATCCTTTGTATACGATTTTGGGACGATTGGGATTCATGGAAAAAGTTAAAGTTTATGAAATGACGGGAAGGAACGTTAAATTCAAATTCCTTTGTTTGCATAATAATGTACCCTAAGTGTTTTGATCTTTTCAAATTGGGTCAAATTAGTGTTAGAGTAATAAAACTCAAGTGTAGGGATGTGCCTATAAATCCCTATCATTTTGATGTTACCATAGAGGATGGTAGAGTAAAAGTGTATGAAAAAAAAAAAAAAAATCGAAAAAATAGAAAAGAGAAAAAGAGAAAAAAAAATATAGAGTGTAAAAAAAAAAAAAAAAAAAAAAACATACGGGCTGCCATCCTACATCTATCCTTTAAATTTATGTTTGTTTATTTCCGTTACCTAGAGTTCTAGAGTGTCGAGTCTTGGCTTAGCAACGCCATTCTTCGTATGCATTTAACATAGAGATTTTTGACTTGCCACCACTAAATAGCCTATCCCACCAAACCCTTGTTTCCCTACCGTAAGCCTAACATTACAACCCTTTAAAAGACCTCTTTGATAGTCTTTCCTAGGTGCTTACGCCAAAGCGATGGAGGTTTGATCTATTCTCAAGCCTATGGTAATCTATGTACTAGGACCGGTTAATGAGTGTTTATCTTCCATTTCCTATTTGTTATATTTCATATATACACCCGAGAGAGATGTGAGTATCCAAACACCCCATGTGAGGTGCTAGTATGTAATTCCGTGCTTGTTATGACTTTCTATGGGGCTTATATGTGTTGTGGACCGTTTTGAATTAATGCTTCATGACCCTAAATTATAAATTAATTGGCTAAAAGCACATTTGCTTGAGGACAAGCAAATAACAAGTGTAGGGATATTTGATAAGGTTTTAAATGGTACCATTTTGAGGGGTCGTTTAAGCCCTTATTTGATCACTTTTGTATCTCGTTATTGCTTAATATCGTTCCTTTTCACTTTTAGGTCTCTTGAAGGCAAAATGCTGGAATGACACTTATTTGGACGAAAAGGCGAATATATGAAGAAAATGGCCAAAGTCGAATCGAGACACTCAAAGTCTGCGAAAGCAGGCGGCGGCGTCGGTGTTAATGCGGCGCCGTCGGAGGATTTTGTGACGATCTGAGGCAAATACCCTATTTTCAAGTGACGACGTCGGGCTTTAAAAGAGTAGGCCGTTGCTACTCGGGCGGCCTAGATGCAACCTGACGACGTCGGAAGGCTGAAGAGGACGTCACGGACATAAGGTGACGCCGTCGCAAGGTTAACGTGGCCAAGACGAAACCCTAATGACGGCGACACGGCGGCGTCACGAAACATAAGATGACGCCGTCGCATATGTAATCTTATATATAGAATCCGAATTTTTCGGTTTTAGAGAAAGTCTTTTGGGTGAAAACCTAAAACCGAACCTAAGGTGTCTTGTACGATATTTTAGGGTTTTAAACCCTATCTTACATCAAGATAAGAATTTACTTCATTAATTCAATTATGTCTTTGATTATTTGTGTGTATGCTTGCATGTTCTCCATGTCCGCTAATTTATTTGTGTGTTTGCTTAGGAAGTATGAAACTTAATTATTGAATATTGATTGGTTGTTTCTTATCTTAGTTGATCAATGATCTAGTAATGCGATAGGTCATTCGTTGTGTACTTAATGCTTGATTCATCTTTGTGAACCTTAGAATATGATTACACGAGTAGTTGTAGGCTAAATTATCCAAAGAGTGCCTTAGAGTAAGAGTTTATCATCCCTAGTGGGTTTTGTAGACGAGACCCTTTGGTAAGTTCAAAGAGTTGGGAGAAACGCATACCCTACAACTTTAGACACACAACGCAAATAAGAATAAGGACGTGACAACTCAACCATCAATAGGAGATAATTAAGGAGTAGTATAACCTAAGTAAACACATCTTTAAATCATCATACGAGCACACAACAATAGACATAGATTATCCTTAGCTTAGTTAATTAGATAAGTAGAGCAATCGGTAGAAATACCAACCCCAAATCCAAACCCGAGATTCGTACCTTTCCATTTCATAAAATATAAAAATACAAAATAATCATCCTCACCTTTAGACTTAAATCAAGATACACTTCACCTAACGACACTATTCCCTAGAGAACGATATCAATACCCGTGGCTTACCTTAATTACTACACTACAACGATTAGGTTCACTGCCTAGGGTGTTATAAAACTTGCTCGAAGAAAAGGAAGTTCCTTTGACCCCGAACGACGCGTGTAGCGTTATCAATAATCTCAGTGAGATACTTTGAATTTGAATGCTTTCATTTTGTAATTTCAGGAGACGAGTAAAGAAGACAAAATCTCGTGAGACTAATAACTCGAAGCAAAACTAAACTAGTTGCATAAAGGAGTTGTTGGCATGTTTTTTGGTTACAAGTTTAAGTACATGTCATGAAGAAAGGTTTAATAGTATTGGATCAGTATTGAATTTAGTATTGTATTTTGTTGAATTAAGCAACTTGACTTCATTCCATGAGTTGCTGGCACACTTTAATTTTGAAATGGTGTTATTTTGTTCAATGCATTTCATGTATTGGATTTAGTATTGTAATGAGTAACATGGCTTTTGAATGAATTTGGCATTTATTGATGAAATTTGCATCTGAACTCTAAGCTACTGCTATACTATTGTGATGAAAATACTTGTTAAATATGAGTAAATAATGGTGTATGAAAAACATGAGATGAAGGATTCCACATGCATGTCATTTGTTTATATCATGGGTAAATATGGTTTCTTCCAATACATTAATGGTGTATGGAAAAACTTGTCGAAGGATTCAACAAGCATGTCATTCTTAGATTAGTATTATATCATGGGTAAACATTCAATTTTTATGTTTTAAGACGGTATGTATATAAAATTAAGAAAAGGGTAAAATAGTCATTTTAATTATTAAATAAGAGGTAAATATTACTTTTAGAAATTAAAATCATTATATATATGATTTAATTAGTTTTTGGATATATACGATTATTTATATGTTTTTGAAAGGATATTGACGTAATTAAAAAATTTGCAAAGTTATTGACGTAATATCAAACTTTTTCAAGGATATACATGAAATGCTTCCTATAAAAGTAATCATGAAAGTGGGGTGATATATGAAATTAAACCTATAAATAGAAACTATTCGATTACCATCCACGTGCATTATAGATAATAATTATATTTAAATATTAATTGTGTATGAACATATAAGTTTTATTATTTATAAGTTTGACTATTTTCAAAACCGTATTAATTATTATCAGACATATACATAAAAAGGCAAATGAAAATGTGCACGTGGTTTTAGATTATCGAAAGTAGTACTTAAATTTTAGTTTAATAATTGTGAGTAATAATAGTTTTGCTTGTATTTAGTATTTTAACCCGTGCGCGTCGCTGCGTTACTAAGCGTGGATAGAAAAACAAATTGTATATCTCTTCTTAAAGTTTAAAGAGTAATTACACGAGTCATTTAGATATCAAAGAATATCTATAATCCGATTATATACATTAAATTTAATTTAATAATAATAACTTTAATAAACAATAACAATTGTTGTTTTAAAAACACAAACACAAATCTAGGGGTATTTATTAAATTTATATAGTTATTAAAATTTATAAAATGAAAATATTACGATTGAGTCGGTAAAATAAACTTTAGGAAAGTATTTTGCCTTAGATGTAAATTATATTAGATCGAATATAAAGTTGTTTAAAATTCAACTCCGATTTAGGAATTACCCCAAAGAAATAAAGTTTTTTTTTTCAATTTCATTTAATTTTATTATAGTTTTTTCCTTACAACTAAATAAAAGTATCTTAATATTGACCAAATCATTTTAAATAATTGACTTTTATTTGCCAATTACAAAGTTATTTTTAAAATCAAACAAACCTATTGGTCCTATCTTATTTAATCAAAACCTATTTGTCCATTTTGATTTTTCTCTTATTATATAAAAATAAAATAATAATTTTAAAAGCATTAAAATATGTGTTTTCTAAATTATTTTCACCTCAAACGTTCTTGAATAGATGCTTTGTAAGGAAAAATATAATTTTATTATTTAAATCAAAAACCATCATTTAGTTAAGTTAATTTATTTTTTCAGTTTTTACATACTATAGACGAATACTTGCGTATAGTTGCGCAACGGTATATAGTCTCGGTTAAATCTAGTTGTGTCGATATTGTGTGTGTTGTGTTTATTTAGGTGATGACAGAATTATGTACCATTTTGGAGAACTTAACTATTTAAAGGTGTGAAAAGAAAGTTGGAAAAAACATAAATGTTGTGCTTATATTGTGTTTATTGAAAAGTAAACATTTAAATTTTTTACTTATAGGTATTTTAGTAAAATCACTTTATTTATTTTGATGAAAAAGCTACTCTTGTTGATGATAATGGTAATCCTATTAAGAAGGTTTATTATAAGGGTTATAATAAGGAGTTCCCGGCTACTTCTTTTACTAAGAGGGTTAACCCATTCTCTAAGGTGGGAGAAATTGTGTTTTCTGATAGTGATGATGAGGAGGTTGTGAGCACCTTTGATGAGACGAGTAACCTATTTGGTGGTGGTCATGATCGCGAAGATGACTATGATGGCCATGATAATTATAACTATGCGGATCAGGTTTACGATCTTCCAAGAAATTTGAATGCCTATTATGACACGTATGGTATCAAGCTCCAAGGCTTTGGTAGGAAGTGATTTAACTTCATAGAAGTCTAATGCTATATTTTGAGTAGTGGTTTATTTTCTTATATAGAGAATAGGAAATATCTTGTTATGTAAGCTTTTCGCCTATGTAACGGGCTGAGATATGGGATTCACCCATATCCTTTGTAATTAAACATTTTTTGGAGTAATATATTTACCGGGTCCTTGACCTTTTACAAAAAAAAAGTTCTTAACTAATATAGTGTTCTCTTTATATGTTGCACAAATGAGTATTATATTAAGATCCTTTTTATCTTTATTTGTGTCCATTTTCTTTAATTACTAGCAGGGTGCCCGCGCGATGCAGCGACGGATACCATGTGACTATATTTTGCTGCAAACAAATTTTGTTCTGATACATGTTTGTTTTCAGCAATAACCGTACAAATAACGATAATTTAAATTAAAACAACTTCGCGAATCATGCAACCAACCAACCATCTCGACTCATGAAGTCAAATAAGTACGCAACCTCATGATTTATCAAACCAATCAAATGACCAAATTTCTCAATATCATGAAGCATAAGGATCTCTTGACGAAACGTGATCTCGAAAAATAACTCCTAACCAATCAAATAGCGCAAAGGTATCCCAAAAAGATAGTCAAACCTCATAAAAATTATTTAGTCCAAATCCAAAATTTATGTCAAAAATTTATAGCCCAAAACAACCCTATACCATAAAATAAAATTATCTAACCTTAAACTTTACCATATTTTCGGATTAAAAAATGCTACCAGCCGAAATTAACAACCCTACTTTTATAAGTATATTAATGCCAAGAAACATCTAACCCTTATAACTTTTTAAACAACACACGACCCCATCTCTCTTCATTTCACCATTGCAGTCAACACTTCCATCCTTATTTCTCCATACATCACAAACGTCTCCCACCTTATAACTCCAAAACTGGAGCCTCCTAACACAAACTTTCTTCTTCTCTTTCTGTTTAGTTCGAACTCAAACACATAAAAAATCACGCCTCTAATTCAATCTGTTAAAGATAACCAAGCACTCAAACACACTCTATGACTTTTGTTCTCGTTAGTAGTGTCCCACAGATTTTGGCATCAAGATCTTTGTAACAGGCAAAAGTCTTGGGTAGGCGTGACTTAGATGTTTTGTTTCTTTTTAAGATCAATGATGGGTTTGATGTTCAAGCTAAAAATAATATTTTAAGATTTGTATAAGAGATAACACAGTCTGAGATCATATTTTTTTTGTTTATGTTGTGAAGCTTTTGTTAGTCAGGATTGTGAGATGGGGAATGGTTTGATCTTGTTGCTCGCTGTAGACAATAAGTTTGATTTGTCTTTTTCTTTTTCTTTTTTTCGTTGGACTTTCTTGGACTTATGATAGTCTTGGTTAAATCCACTTGGTTCGGTTATCTTGTGGTAACTCGAGTTTAAGTTGTTAGTCTAACAAAAATATCCGGGAGTTATCGGTTGAAGGGACAAACCCTTCATTAATTTTTGGAGCCGACCGACCAAGTTTGACCCTCATGCGGGCACATCGGCGACCAAACCGATCGATCACAACCTAAGGGATTTCTTTTTTGGTGCTTGGCTTATTAGCTTATTTGATTGTACATTGAGGTTAAATAGTTGTATATTTTGGTGAAGAGGTGAATTAAATTGTGTATTAATTGTATGTGCTAGAATATTATTTTTTTTATTTGTGCTATATTTGTGTGTACATTGTGCTTAGTGATTCGTATTTATTGGTAAAGGGGTGTATTAATTGTAAATAAGAAATAATATTTTAAGATGAGAATTATTTGTGCTTAACATGCTTGTAATTTATGTTTGTTGAGTTGTATTTGCTTAAAATTGTATTAATGGTGGTCTTAAAATATTAATTAGGAGAGAAGGTCATCCATGCTTTATAAGTAGTATAGATAGATATAGATATAGATTAATTCTTCTTTACAAAGAAGCAAATCATTACATCTAAGTTTTAAACTTTGAAATAATGTTTTAAATACTAAATACTCTAAAATTACAATAGTACTTACCCTATATGCCTCAAAATAATTATATTTCTTTACATGCCTTAGGGAGAAGGTCGCCCCGAAAATATTGGACGACTATCATATATTTATATATTTATGACACGTGTCCTATATTAGTGTTATGTATGCACATACACTAGTACTACTATGTGAGCTAGTCCCAAATGTACTTTTTTGGGCAACTGAGGCCCACTATACCTGGGGCGACTTGGTTTTTGTATTTTTGTAAAAAAGTCAAGTCTTTTAAAATAATAAAGTTAACTACATTTTTTGTCCTTGTAGTTTGCTTGATATTTCATTTTTTGTCCAACTTTTAAAATAATAAAATTAACCAAAATAAATACACCACCACTCGCCACCACCACCACCACCGCCGCTACCCACCGCAAGAAAGAACGAAAGTTTAACCTTAACTATAACAAACAAAAACCACCTCGACTATCCCTTCCCATCTCCGAATAACAACCAATTGTCATCGACAACTAACTACAATATCAACAACTGTCAACATAAAACCACATCAACTCCATCAAAATCTCATCTCACATCAACAACATACAACTTGTGGAAGGAAAATTCTCTCTCTTTGGCGAAAAAAGAAAAAGTTAATCCTTGCAAATCTTAATCGCTTTTTTTTCGTCTTCGTCATACGCACTTTATTATCAACCGACCTAACCTATCATTATTTAATATTGTTATAATCGTATCTCTTGGTACTGATTCAAAATAATCGTGGGTGGGTCATCTTGCTTTTGGTGGTTTTTTTATTTGATTGGTTATAAGCTTGCATGTGCTATTATCATTGTTTATAACTATCACTTGGTGTTTACGTCAAATTCTAAAGCATAAGCGATTTGGGGTTCTTTGTTTGTGATCTTGGCGTTAGTCTGTATGCGGTTTTGAGGGTCTTATTGCTGTGATTTATTCATGATGGGGGTTACGAGAGAGAGGGATAAAGGTGGGAGAACGTTGGAACATGATTTTGGTGGTGCTGATGGTATACATGTCCTGGTCGTGTGTGATAAGAATGAGACTACTCCGGAAAAGGCTCCAGGTGTCGTTACTCCTGAAGTTGAGAGTCTTAGCATGGATACTAACGAGGAAGTAGTTCTCGTCTTGATGGACAAGTGGAGCCGATTTCACTTGGTTCGAGCCCTCGTCATGATGCACCTAGTCATGACACGCTGAGGTCATGATACTTTATTGAATATTCGCTATTGAAAAACAAATCTTTGAGGAAAACTTGTTCTTGTGGGTGACGATGGGCAACCATTAAAACCGATTGTGACGATGGATGCTACTACTTCTCTGGGCTAATCCATTTGAGCATCTTAAGGTGCCGCAGCACAGAAGGAGCTAGAGGAGATGCTTACTGCTATTGGTTACTATTCGAAACCTCCTCAAGATACGAGTGGTCCTATGGCTTCTAATGTTAATGCTACTAGTAGTCCTAATAATGTTAATGATAAGGTTGATACGAATGCACATGGGGCGGTTGGTATTGAGAAGGTTGGTGTTTTGAAACAACCTTCTACATCGTATGTTGGTGTTACTTCTACTGAACTTAAGAAACAAGCGTCAAACTTTCGTAGGTTGGAGTGTAATAAGAAAGCTAATGGTGTGGATCTTTCTGTCCCGATGGAAGTGGTCGAAGAGGTGAACACTAGGTTTGAAAATACTTTGTATGGGTATTTTCTTGGTCAACGACTTGCTTTTCCTGTTGTTGATTACTTTGTACGCAATGTGTGAGCTAAGTTTGGTATACAAAAGGTAATGATGAATGCAAAGGGGTTTTTCTTTTTTAAGTTCAATTCGAAGAAAGGTGTTGATGATGTTCTTGAAAACGGTCCTTGGTTGATTAGAAATGTACCTATTATTCTTAAACCATGGACATTGAACACCAACTTACTTAAAGAGGATTTGACCAACATCCCGGTGTGGGTTAAATTCCATGATGTTCCTCTTGCTATGTTTTCTGATAATGGCCTTAGTCTCCTTGCCACATTCATAGGCACGCCCAAAAGGTTAGATGCTTTCACTAGCCAAATGTGCAAGGACTCGTGGGGCCGAAGCAGTTTTGCTAGATGCATGATTGAAGTGAAGTCGGATGAGGTACTTAGGGACAGCCTTACTGTTGAGATACCGTTACTGGATGGGTCGAGTACGACTATTGAGAAGATACGGGTTGAATATGAGTGGAAACCACCTCATTGTGATAAATGTAAGATTTTTGGTCATACCCTTATTGAATGTCCTAAAGCTGTTGAACCTCCCGCCGACCTTCTAAGCGTGTTAATGATGGTTTCAAGACGGTTAATAACAAGAAGAAGGAAAGCAAGGTGGGTCTACTATTCCGGGTCAAGGCGGGTTTACTAAACCTGTTGTGGGTAAGCAGTTTCAATATCAACCCAAAAAGACTCCCCCTGAACCTAAGAAAGTGGAAGTCACTAAGAAGAATGCTTCTGATGTGGCTAGTTCGAGTGGAACAAAGATATCTACATCTAACCAGTTTAATGCTCTTAATATGGAATATACGGATACGTTTGGTATTCCTTCTAATGACACCAACGAGGATGTGGATTCTGGTCGTACAATGGAAGTTAATGAAGATAAGTCTACTAAGACAGGTACTGCATCACAAGAACCCCTTGTGAGTGATTTGAAAGAGATGGAGTCGGGTGTGGCTCCTAATACTAGTGATTCTTGTAATCCGCCCGCCTCTTCTACTAAGAGAGTTAATCCTTTTTCTAAAGTGGGAGATATCGTGGTTTCTGATTCTGATGATGAGGTGGTTGCTAACCCATTTGATGAGTCTGCTAATCTATTTGGTGGTGGTGGCCAAGAGTTTGAAGGTGAGTATGATGACTATGATTACGATGACTATGCGAAGCAGGTTTATGATCTTTCTGGGAATTTGGATGCCTTTAATGCCATGTATGGCACCAAGCTTCAAGGTCCTAGGAAGTAATTTTCTTTCGTTATGTCCTATGTTATCATTTAAGTAGTGGTTTGTTTTCTTGTTTAGAAAATAGGAAGTATCTTGTTATGTAAGCTTTATGCCTATGTAACGGGCTGAGATATGGGATTTCACTCATATCCATTGTTCTTAAACGTTTCTTTGGTTAATATATTTACCAGGGTGCAGGATTACTCCCCTTTACCCAAAAAAAACATACTACTTGTGTCAAATCCCAACTACAAACAACTCAGATTCGAAGATAAAAAGAAAGAAAATAAAATCACAAGATCTCGGGCCAGAATCAAAAGGACATCATCTTGCAATTTAATGGGATATTTTGCTTTTGATTATTTAGAGCATCTACAATGCATCAAGTCTTGAAGACTTGATGCATTTAATGCATAATTCATTTAATACCTAAAGCTTGGATGAAAGACTTGAGGTTTATCAAGTATGTTCAAAAAATCTTTCCAAAAGCAATTGATGCAATGTAAAACCTTTAAAAGGCTTTTAGAATAGTAAAAGCTTTTCATAACTTGATGCATTGCTTATGGTCTTATAGATCTGTAAGTGTTTGGAGTTTTGTGTTTATGGAAGTGGATGTGTTTATAAAAGTGATGATATTTTAGCAGATGGAATAAATAAAGGGTTTGTGACTTTGCGGGTTTGATGTAAACCGTGGGTGGGATCAAAAGAGACAAGAGGATGAAGATGTAAAAACTGAAAACAAAAGCCTTAAGTTTTGTAAAAACTGAAAACGACAACCAACCACCTCTTCGTGGTGGATACGTTGGTGACGGCGGTTTTGCGGTGGTGGCGGTAGGGCGGGGAGTGGATGATGGGTTTGATGAATATGGTGGGGGTTTAAAGAAAATGCTTTTTTGGTTTGAAGTGTTTGTATTTTGTTTTGATATTTGGTTTGTATAAATTTTTTAATTTTTTGCTAAAATGTGGTATGCAACTATGAATGTGTATGATATCGCATATATTGGATCGGATGTTAATGTGTTTTTGAAGTGTTTGTATTTGTGTGTAAATAATAATAATAATACTAATAATAATAATAATAATAATAATAATAATAATAATAATAATAATAATAATAATAATAATAATAATAATAATAATGGGCAATTGTATATATACTCACTAAAACTTGCATGTTGCATATTTTCTCATAACATGTTTAAACATCATTGTATATTATGTATTAAAAACTTGTATTTTGTGAAAATATGCAAATATGCATGTTTCATTGGGTATATATGCAATTCTCTCTAATAATAAAAACACAATTAAAGTGAGGGATAAAGAAACCATTAAAGTGAGGGTTCTTTAGTTATTGAAAAAATTACCAAAATAGGTCAAAAATTCATGTATGGTCTATGACTTGGTCATCTTTTTGGCTTTTTCCCATTTTGGTCATACTTAACTGCTCAACTGCTCGACTCCATCATTTTTATGACATGTGTCCTTGCAAGTACAATCGCTTTCGCCACCGCTCAACTCTATCATTTTGGTCATGCTCATTGCTTGACTCTACCTAAACTCTTGTACTTGCCGGACACATGTCATAAAAATGATGGAGTCGAATAGTTGAGTAATCGAGCATGACCAAATGGAAAATGGCCAAAAAGATGACCAATTCATGGACCATGCATGAATTTTTGGCCTATTTTCGTAATTTTCTCTTAGTTATTTTGCATTAACAAACAAGGCTATTTTAGCTTTTTTAGTGGTGGTGGTGGCGATGATGGGTGGTGGTGAGTGGTGATGTATTTATTTTGGTTAACTTTATTATTTTAAGAAGGTTGACATAAAATGAAATAGCAAGCAAACCACAATGATAAAAAATGTAATTAACTTTATTATTTTATAAGACTTGACTTTTTCTCAGAAAGAAAAAAAATAATTCGCTTTCGGGTATAGCGGGCCTTAGTCGCCTAAGAAAGTACATATAGGACTAACTTACACACTAGTACTAGTATGCGTACTTGCATAGTACTAATGTAGGACACGTGTCACAAATATATGATAGTCGCTCAAGATTTTCGAGGCGACCTTCTCCTCTGAGGCATTTAGAGAAATAGAATTATTTTGGGGCATAATGAGTAAGTATTATTGTACTTTTGAGATATTTAAAGAAGGGGAAATTCTAAAAATGCATTTTTCGCTCAAGGTGTCATCACTTTTTAAGAAAAAAGTTTGGGTATTTCCAAAATAAACTTTGAGACTTGCGACTTTATCCTTCCAATTTAATAGTGACACGTGTCCTGACACTTTTCAGATTCCAATCATTTTCGTACCTATGAATTTTAGTCGACTAATATCCAAATGACTTTTTAAGATTCGCGATTTTTTTTTGATATTTTCGAGAAAAAGTCAAACTTTAAAAGTAATATTTTATTCCTTTGCTCCTTCCCAATGTCGAGCGACTTAAGCGAATTAATTTTAGCGGTTTTGGCCAAATAGTAGTTTTGTACTTTTTCCAATTTTACACCACGGTAAAAATACTTTTACTTATCACATATCTTTCCTAACCAATGAATTAGAATAACACATACATTACACCCCATTACAAAATTACTCCTACAAGTCAAGAACCATCGTCTTCTCGAAATCCTGCAAAAAAAATGTTTCGTATTCGGGTATGTTTTTTTATGTTGATATATATAAATTGTTCGTATATTTGTTTTTCCCTTATTTATTTGAAATTAATCATGTTTAATAGTAGTTTTGCAACAACAATTTTGTTTATTTAAGTTAGCAAAGGTTACAAAATTGTGTTTGGGTTTGTAATTTATCCGTGTCCGAGATGTGATTCTTTGTTGTTCTACCTTTTAAAAGTATACTTGGCATTTGTTACAAAATTGTAGTGTGAGGCTTGGATGATTGAATGCGCTTTGTTACTCCCCTTATATGTTATTAAGTAGAGTATTTTTTATTTTATTTTATTTATTTATTTATTTATTTTATTTTTTCATTTGTAGGAATATGAGGCGAAAATCATCATCAGAAGTAAACCAAACTACTTTTCTTTAATAAAATCCAAGTTGGATAAAAATCGAACGGTTGTTTAGGGAAACTTGTTTCGGTAAATGGTTGGACCTTTCTTATTTTGACCACGAATCACATATGATAGATTATGTTTTACAAAACAATGTTATCCGAATGAAAACCATTATGATATGCCGATTGTATATTATATTGATGACAGCCCCTTCATTTCGGTCGTCCGTAGTTTTCGCTTATCACCGGTTTTAATTTTGGAAAAGTAAGTTTTGAAAATATGGATCTGGACACCTCAATTTTATGTCAAGGGTTTTCCCAAAACATTCGTGTTCAAAATTACAAACTTAGATATTCTTGGCCTAATTGAGGATGAAGAGGCATTTGGTATCATATGCGGCGAAGATGCGATGCGTCTTTGTCTATTGTTAGCTTTGGAGGTTATCTTCATGGGCGATTATTGGTTCGTGAAGTTGATGTTTCTCTCATGCGATTAGTTGAAAACCTAGATGATTGGGATGCCTTTCCATGGGAGAGCATATTTGGAGGCATTTGTATGATGAAATTTTGGATGTTGCGATAAACACAAGTGGGATTTCCTTCAAGGTATTAACAAAGACCACAAGTGTGTTCCAACCTATACAATCGTCGAGGATTCGTTTGGGCTTTCAAGGTTAATATTTTATATATCAATATAAACTGGATTCATTTTGTGTATCAATATTTTATGCTATTATTTTTATTGAAATTCCAAAATCCGTATAGATTTGGATCTTGAGTCTTTTGAAAGAAGCATTCTATGGTGGAATAAAGTTCACGATATTATGCCAAGAGGAGTAGCGTGGTCAAAGAATACACCTTCAAAAGATCCGATTATAAGTTTCTTTTGGAAAGGTAAAAGTAATATATAAAATTTTCTTATTAATGCAATCTTTTTTCTACATTAATGCAATCTTTTATTGAACATTATTATTTGTTTTTAAGGATTCGAATCTCATTAAAGAACCGACACCGACAATAGTGAGAGGAGATCGATTGGTATATAAAGTTTACTGCATTTTTCCATGATTACATACCTAGAACTCCACGGTGAAAACAACACATCTCTGACAGTGGTTGAAGAAGATGGCCGCAGACGCAAACGTGGCAAGACCGAAAGGAAACATTTACCTATTATACGCAGGAGTGAGAGCATGTTAGGAATTAGAAATTCCGGTATTAAAGAGTCTCACACCTCAAGTATATGTAATCGTTAGAAAGCTCGTGAGTCGTAGTTATCTTAAGTTAAGTAGTATTTAGTTTAGTATCACCGTAGAGGACGGACGAGTCTTTACCCACCGTATGCCCGATCCACACCCGATGTGTGGCGATTTATGTAAGACTATAAATACTCTACCTTCCAAGGTAGAGTTGGAGCTCATAATAATATCTTTCACTTTCTCTCACTAAGTTCCCTAAACCTCTAACTTTCTCTCTAGAATTCCACTTATACGCCACCTTGTTGTTATGGTTTGATGTGTATGTGAAAACTAATATCTTACAATTGGTATCAAGAGCCATGGTTAGATCATATCTTGCACATCTTTGGATTTCTAGTGGTTTTAGGTGGTTTTGAGTTTGAAAAAGTTTAGTGGTTTGTGCATCATTTGGTTGATTTCTTGTGTTAAAGTTTGAATTTTGTTAGTACTTTTATGTTTAGAATCATCACAAGTGTTTAGGTTTTCATTTGGTAAGCTTGAATCATCTTGGTTGGGTTGTTTTGGATTGAAAAGTGATGTTTATATGGTTTTTCTTGCTAGCGACTTAGCTCACGGACTACTTTCTTCGTAGCGACTTGCTTTACAATTTGTAGCGAGTTACGCTTTTAGACCTAGCGAGTTAGATCTAGCGATTTACAAAGACAAGTAGTGGACTCTCCACTACGGGTAGCGACAGGTGGTAGCGACTTGGTGCATGGCGAGTTGCTCTTTAGCGACTTGCATCTTTAGCGAATCGAGTGGCAATTGCGCCAAAATTTTGCTAGCGACTTGAGTCTTAGTGAGTTACTACTTAGCGACTTACATCGGCTAGCGACTTGGAACTCTAGCGACTTAGTGGTGTAGCGAATTAGTTGTTAGCGACTTGGTTCAAGAATTCGTAGCGACTTGGTTGATTTTTCCGTCAAAACTTCAAACGGACATAACTTTTGAACCGTAACTCCGTTTTCAGCGTTCTACCCATCAAAGCGACCGTGAGAACGAGGAGAATGGCACGCCAAGGGTCAATCTTCAAGGTCTAAATCCGCTCCGAGCGAAGTTATTGAGGTTTTAAGTTTTAGACCTTAATTTCTCGGGAAAACGGGCATAAACCAATCCGAATCACAACCAAACAACATCTCTCGCTAATCCTACAAACAATCATATGTCCTAACACACAATTTTCTATCATTCCATTGGTCATTGCTTAACGGTTTGGTCTTGATTTTAGTAAAATCCCATGAAGATTCTATTTCTCGGTTTGAATCATAGACTTGTAAAATCCGTGCATTCTACCACATCATGTCTTACTCTCTTGACCAGTGATTTCGAAGTGCTTAAATTGTATGATGATGTAGTCAACCACGAGAATGTTAGCTACTGCGAGCGATTAAAGATGATTGAATCAATCAATGAGGATGTGATATCTCCGGTTCGAGACTTTGAAAAGATCGAAATGCACCACAATGCTACAAAATGCCATGCTAAAGGAATGTAACATTGAGCCCTTTCAACTACTTTATCGGCACCTCAAACTACTTTTATCTACAACTATGGATCGAACAAGCGATTGCTCTCCTTCGTCGATTTTCCCATCTTGACAAGAACGTGCTACTAAACTTAGAACAACCGAGGTTTCAAATTACTAAAGAGAAGTTCTCAACCGATGAATCTAATGCACTCTTCAAGTAATCTTGATCAATTTCACCATTTATCCGGGGAATATTCCTCGATTTTGATGATGAAATGACTGAAGTGTCTTTCAAGAAACACACCGAATGGAAATTAGCGTGTTCATTGATACATTCATACAACTCATGGATAATGTGGAGAAGTACATTGAGGAAGTTACACAAAAAGATGAAAACGTGAATGAGTGTCGTGCGGTTGAGAAATAGTTGTGATAAGTTGGGTAATGTATCATTAAAGAATCGGGTGTTGTTGAATGCGAGAATGTCGAGTCAACATATAATGATGAGTCGGGTAAAACACCGGATGATGGATCGATTGGCACCGAATCTGAGGCTCGTAGATTGATAAGCTTGACACATCCAGTGGTCCGGTGACTCTCGTTACACATGTTGTGGATGCGAGATAATGCACTGTAAATTGAGCGGTGTCATGTAATGAGGTACCCTTCTTCGTTCAACATAGTGCATCTGCTAAAGCACTTAAACAAACCGATCATAATGTTGAACATGTCATTCATAAATGTTACATTCTCGAGGTGAGTCCGAGATTAAGTGTTTCAAAACAAAAGATTTGGTTGATAAGAAGGCTTTTGATGAACTTTCAAACAAATTCTCAAATCTTGAAAAATATTGCATTTCACTTGAAATCGCGATTCGAGTAAAGAAGAAAGTTTTCAACTTAACAAACCATGTAAAAACGGAACTTCCGAATTCGTGAATTTTTGAAATTAACACTTTGAAAGCTCGACTTCAAGACAAAGAGTCAACCATTTACAATCAAGAAACATATTTACATCTTGAATGAGAAAAGTAATTTAGTCATGAATACACAAGACATTGATGCTATTATAACAAGAAATAATGAACTGTCAATTTATGTGGCTAAATTACTAAAGGAAAATGAGTCTTTGAGAAAGCATCATGTAGAACTTAGTGAGTCCATCAAAGAAGCTAGAACTAAGTCAATGGAACAAACAAACTCTTTGATAGAAAAAATTGATGAACTCAAAGCTCAACTTCGGGATAAGAGTTTCGCTATTGTAGCCTTAAAGAATGAGCTTAAGAAAGCTGTAGGGAAAAGTGTGAA
Organism: Chrysanthemum lavandulifolium; assembly: GCA_022545495.1. Taxonomy (NCBI): domain Eukaryota; kingdom Viridiplantae; phylum Streptophyta; class Magnoliopsida; order Asterales; family Asteraceae; genus Chrysanthemum; species Chrysanthemum lavandulifolium. The sequence goes on from CM040246.1 coordinate 29,173,345, forward strand.
CACTAAGTTTACAAAACCATCAACCTTGGGAAACCGGTTTCTCATCCCATTAGAAACCGGTTCATTGTTAGGCGACCCTGCGTTTATATCCGAAAGACCAAAATCTTCAAAACACGGTTTGCCTCCCAAGTTGATGAGGAAAAAGTTTTGTCAAAACCACCACTTCACTGTGTTACCTAAGAGCCATGCCTCTAGTTCCTCTAATCCTCAACATGCACTACTTTTACTCCCAAAGACCTCTAGGATTAGTTCAAAAGCAGTGTCAAAACCAAGCATTAAAACCCGAATTCATATGATATGAATGACTTGTGGAAGAACTATTATCTAGAAAAGCTAGGAAAAAGCATGATTCAAAAGACGGAATTTTAGGTGCAAGACCTAGGGTGAGGAATTCTACGAGATTTCAAGGCACTACTAGTAGTTGTAAACCACTACCTAGGAACACTCAAAAGACTAGGGATTGGCGTGCGACTAAGAGTAGTTATTTGCATAAGAATGCTAAGCATGTAGAAAACAAAACTAGAAATTCGAGTCTTTTCCACATAAGAAACAGTTTCCTAATTCACATGCCAAGGTACTATCCACTAAGACCACTAACGCGACTAAGGTTCAACATGTTGTGAAACAATACAAACCAAAAACTTCGCCTAGATGGATACCAACTGCTAAATCTTTGGAAACTAGGAACAAGGATAAGTCTTCCACTATGTATAAGAAGCCTTACAATCCTAGACTTTGCCATAAGTGGATACCATCGGTAGAATGTTTAAGGATCTTTGGACTTAGGTGGATTCCTACCGAAAAATTTTTTCGATGACCAAATCAAGGTTGACCGTGAAACCCCAAAGGGTTTGGATACTAATGTCACTAACCAATATATATGTAATCAAGCTTGTAATGTTAGTGCGGTAGTCCTTCCTCGATTGTAGATACTTTGATCCTTCAATACATGGACCGGCTTAAAGTATGGATTACAAATGGATTGATATCTCATAACTCACGGGTTCAAGTAACTCAATCTTGATATTCTTTCGGCTATGACGTACTGCTCAAATCAAGATAGGCCTCGTGACTTCATCATTATGGCGTCTGCAGATAACACTTCAGCCCCGTTCCTCATAGAAAAGAAAAGTGTACGCCTTTACGTAAGCTTTATCTTCGACTAATGAGAAATTCTCTCATGAATGGCCATACTCATCTACATTCTTCATCAACAAGCTTCATGTTTTCCACGCTCATTCGGTCATCAAGTGGATCTCGTTCATTGGTGTATACTCTTATTCACTTGTTAAATCAAAATGGCAACCGGATGCAATTTTGAGGGGAGAAAGAGTGAATATACTACATGATGATGGATGTTTGAATAATGGTTATACGACTTAATTTTTGATGATGATGAGTGTATATTCTTTTGATGAAGAGTGAATATACTAAGGATAACTGGGATTCATTGTTTTGGTTTTGATGACTCTCCTCCAACGCCTAATGCTTCACTTACTAAGGATAAATGGGAATCAATGTGTGGGATTCATTGTTTTCAAAGATATGTTTGATGAGTACTTTCAACCTTGATGAATGTTGATCATCCACTCAAGCTCATGCTCGGTTTCTATTTGATTCAACTGGTTCACCATCTAAGAAGTACTTCTTGGAATTCTCAAGCCCAAATCTCCGATTATTCCTCAAGGCGTTAATAATGACTATCATAATATTGCGGTTGCACTCATGAATAATGATCCGCTCTTTGGTATTCCTTACCAAATCTTCACGGATTATTGTTCATGAATAGTGATCCGCTCTTTGGTATTCCTTTGCCAAATATTTACGGATTATTGTTTCTCTCAATGTGCGCTATAAATCAACCACCGAACTTAAATAAAAATGACTTCCTCATCCGCTCGAAGACATTATTGGTGAATCTTCGGATCGGTCTATGTTTACTTTTAAGGAAGAATGCATTGATGTTGAGGAATCATTTGTTCGGTTCATTCGGTGAGACAATGTACATCCGATTGTATGTTGTTTTCACGTGTTGGGCATTGACACAAGTTGATGACTTGAGTTAATCATTTATCACTTATTTGAGATTGAAGTTGTCTTTCACAAAGGCGTGTTCTTATTTCATAACTTGCTCGGGCTTAAGAATTTGAGTTGAAGACTTGGTTTATCTAGTTACCGCGATCGGGGTGGATGGTTGAAGACCGGTTAACTATCACTATTAGGAGTTACGTTGTTTTACTCGATGTCACATGCGGATGACGATGTGGATAATCTCAAGAGGTGTTAATGTCTCATACTGCTTTTGAGTAGTGAGTACTTAGAGATTTACTTGAAGCATAGACTCTCGACACCGTTCTTCCATCTTTAAGTGCAAGCTTAAGACACAAATGCGGGAATTCGACTTGATTCAAGTTTGGTATATCGGGTTTTCTTCAACAAAGGTCACTTCAAATTGTCTACATATGGGTTGATAAAGATAGTCGAGAGAGCTTATGTAGCGCTTGATTCTCACAGATTCATTTGGGCTATTTGAGTTCTTCTCACAAGATTTCAAGTTTATGGATTTATTATGTTTTCTTGATTACGAGGTATCAAAACCAAAGAGGGGAAGGATGTATTATTCCAACTATTTGGGGAAATGGTCTCGGAGCCTTTTGGTATGTGTTACTTGATTCGATTGAAAGAAATGTGAGGAGAATATATGTGCGTGAGATGATATTGCTTATCGACATCTTGATATGTTTAATGGTAAAGTGCATCGGGCTTTTGCTTCATGTACACATTGGTATGATGATTCCAATGAGAGTGCAAACGATTAATGGGAAGAGATACATTTTAGTCGTTGTTGATGACTACTCTAGATTTACTTGGGTCAAGTTTTTGAGGACTAAGGATGAAACTCCATCTCATTATCATCAAACTTATCAAGCAACTACTGGTTCGTCTTAACAACACGGTTAGAATTGTTCGAGCAGACAATGGCACGAGTTCGTTAATCGAGACTTAAGTCAATTTTATGAAAGTATTGGAATCACATCAAAGAAGTGTTCCACGAACTCCTCAACGAGCGGTGTAGTTGAAATCTGAAATCGAACTCTTGTGGAAGCCGCTAGAACAATGCTAATTTATTAGAAGGTTCAATGTTTCTATGGGTGAAGCCATCTTCGCTTTTGCTACACCCAAAATCGTTCTCTCATTCACACCTCTCATGGAAAAACTCCATATGAACTTGTTCATAAACGAAAACCGATTTATCCTATCTTCGTGTGTTTGGTGCTTTGTGCTATCCAACAAATGACGGTCAAGATTTAGGTAAATTAAGAGCTAAAGCAGATATTGGAGTTTCATGGGTTATGCACCAAACAAAAGGGATACCGAATCTACAACAAAAGAACCCGAAATATCATGGAAACAATTCACGTTCGTTCGATGAGTGACCGGTCAAATGGCTCCTGTACACTCCAGATTCAGACCCGCACTTCAAGACAGTCCCATTAGTTCATCCCTTATACCAAATTCTTCTCCGAAACTCCATATGTACCTCCATCGATGTTGATTTAAAGAAATTGTTTGATCCGTGTTTGATGAACATTATGAGCCAAGTGCTAATGAACTGAAAATTCCTACTTGAGGTGCTCATATTCCCGTGAATGACGTCAATCCTTCAATCTCAATATCATTAAGTCAAGAAGCGCTGCTTCGATCACTCTATCTCATCAACAAATCATCAAACTTGAGGGTACATCATGGAACTATGTCCGGTATCAATGATGAAGTTATTCCTTGCTACTCCTCTGAAGATGCTCCATTTGTGTATTTTCTCCCGAATCTTCATCGAACCATCTTCTTGAGAGACATCAACTCGCTACTTGAGTCCCTCAACCATCGCCACATGAACACCTCATAAAATGGACTCACGATCATCCATTAGACAACATCATTGAAATCCTCTCGTCCCTGTATCCACCCGAAACAACTTGCAACCGATGCCTTATGGTGCTTCTTCAACTCCGTACTATCTAAGATCGAACCAAAAGATGTTAAAGCGCCATGAATGAAGATAGGCGGTTCAATGCCATGCAAGATGAAATTCATGAGTTTGATCGACTTGATGTATGGGAGTTAGTACCGCTCAGGGCGTGCTATGATTATAGCTCTTAAATGGATCTTCAAAGTGAAACTAGATGAGCATGGTGATGTGTTGAAGAACAAGGCTCGATTAGTTGCTAAAGGATACCGTCAAGAGGAGGGTATTGATTTTGAAGAATCTTTTGCTCTGTTGCTCGAATCGAGGCAATCGAATCTTTACGCTAATCTTGCTAGTAAGAACATGGTAGTCTATCGGATGGATGTGAAACGGCATTTCGAGCGGAGATCTTAAAGAAGTCGTCTCGTCGCCCAACTGAAGGATTTGTGAATCAAGAGCATCCTACTCACATTTATCGTCGAAGAAGGCTCTTTACGGTTTAAAGCAAGCTCCAAGGGCATGGTATGATACATCACAAAGTTTCTTCTATCAACCGGATTCACAGAAGGAGCATTGATCCTACATTACTCACCGGAAGTCGGCAAACATTTAACTCATGTTCAAATTTATGTTGATGATATTATTTTTGCCTCGGCGGACCCAATGGAATGTGATCGTTTTCAAATGAAATGAGTTCAAAGTTTCAAATGTCAATGATGGGACAAATGTCATTTTCTTGGGATTACAAATTTCACAAAGTCCGGAGGCATTTTCATAAATCAATCTAAATATGCAATGTAGATTTTAAAGAAATTTGGATTTGGTTCAAGTGACCTGTTGACACCCCATGATTGACCGAACCAAATTAGATGAGGACCACTCGGGGATCATGATTGACCAAACAAAATATCGTAGTATGATTGGGTCCTGATGTACCTCACTGCTAGTAGACCGACATCTTGTTCATTTGTTTGCATGTGTGCTAGATACCGGCTAAGCCTACTAAAAGCACCTTGAAGAGATAAGCGGGTCTTCGGTATCTCAAGGAACCATCAATATGGGTCTTTGGTGCAGAAGGACACCGGTATGTCACTAACGGCCTATCAGCAGATCTTGATCATGCAGTTGTCAAGATACTCGTCGAAATGCGTCGGAGGTGCTCGATTTTGGGTGATAAGCTTGTGAGCTGGTCTTCAAAGAAGCAAATGAGTACTTCTATTTCCTCTCTGAGGTGAATACATAGCCATGTCATCTTGTTGTGCTCAAATCTTATGGATGAGATCTCAATTATCGACTATGGCTTTGAATTCAACAAAATCCTCTGTCTTGTGATAATAAAGTGCTATTGCTCTCTCATGCAACAACGTTCAACACTCAAGAGCTAAGCATATCGACATTCGACATCATTTCATCGGGAACAAGTGGAAAAGGTGTGGTGGAACTATACTTTGTGAGGTGCGAATATCAATTAGCGTACATCTTCACCAAAGCTCTTCCAAGAGAACGTTTTGAGTTTATTCTTCCACGACTTGGCTTGAAAAGCCTTTAACGAAAACTCTCAAACGTCTTCAGGAGGAAGACGAGGAGTAAAGGTCTATCTTCATCTATCTCTTGTATATATCTATTCGAAAAACAAAATAGAAAAATATAAAACTTTCAAAATCCATAAAAATCTGAAAAATTCGAAAAATCTTAAAAAAATATTGTCAATTTGTCATGTTTTTCTCGGTTCGATAATATCTACGGTCTTTGCGCTGTCATTCAAAGAATGATACGGGACTTTAGATGTTGTTCGAATTCTTAAAAAAAAAAATAAATAAATTAAAAAAAAAAAAAAATTCAAAAAATCAAAAATATTTTGGGAGAAAGAGAAATGGTTTATTGTCATTTTTCAGGCAATAACCCGATTTTAAAAGAAAGAACGAGCCATGTTTTATCATGTTTTCAAAATTCCATGCTCGATTCTAAAACATTTATCTGCTTGAAAACTAAATGCTTTGAAAAATAACTCGATCTCTATTTTGTTAATCATCGGGACTTATTTGTCAAAATCTCTATCTCAATCAACAACCTATGTCATTGATTGAGGGAGAATGATTTCAATTAAATTAAAAAGTTATTTGGCATTAAATTGTTTTCAAAAGATATACATGCATGTCTTATCAATGGAGTTTAAAGTCTTAAAATCCGATCCTTATCGAGCTCAAACGCTTTCACAATCAAGTCACAATTCTCCTTAAAAGCTTTCAAAATAAATTTAAATCTATAAGAGATCACAAATCTCAAATGATTTGATAATTGTGATCGGGGAGAATGTGTGATTTAAATTGATTTAAACCGATAATTCGGTAAATGGTTTTATAAGGATGTACATGCTATCACGCCCACATGTGACAAACGATTTCAATTTTTCAATGCACATGTTGAGGGGAGCATCTATCTTAAACCTATGATTTGAAATGTGATCAACTTATCTCATGTGCGAGTTCCTCTAGTATGTGCAAATCTCTTTTCAAACCTCGAGGCACATATTGAGGGGAGCAAATTTATGGAAACCTCATCCTTCCCGAAATGCTCTATCTACTTGATTTAAGGTGGGAAGTGATGTTGATATCTTTAGAAAATGGTAATCAAAGAAGTTAATTCTTTCTCTTGCCTCCGTGTGCAAAACTTTCTCAAATACTTGATGCACATGTTGAGGGGAGTTCTCGTTCTAAAATATCAAAACAATTCAGTACAAAATGCTTTGATAATATATCACAAGTATCCGAATTGATTTTCAAATGGTTTTCAATTGGATCCAATGGCGGATAAACAATACCAAATAGACCGACCAACTTTACTTTATGTACGGTGATATAAGGATGATAAGGTTAGGTATTGGTTCCATGATCCGCCGAACCGGAGGGATCTACCGAGGACAATCCACTAGTTAGTGTAGAAGTCCTTAGGTATGATGATAAAAGGAGAAAAATGAGATATGGGAAGAGTGCGGACTAAGGCGAGCTAGTCTTGGAATAAACCTAACAAGGTTCTAGCTATGAAGTCTCGGTAAGCATTGAGGGGTTGAAGAATTAAAAGAATTGAATGAGGAAAGGGTGAAAACAAATAGCCCTCCATTTATTCAACCTTAGAAATGATACGGGTTCAATTCATATGCTCTTGATGGTAACATCGGTATTGAAGACAAGGCGTCATGGACCCGGTGGCCTTGCACTTCAACTTTCCAAACCACTCAAGTTCCTCTTAAAAGGACTTGTTTCATTCTCACGGGAACCGACATTATCTATCGACTTTCTCTTAGAGATGGTTGATATTGAAGAAGGAGACCTCTCCCTAGTCTCCGACACAGGGATCCAAATATGCACATATTGAGTCTAGAGCCACGAGATTATCAATAAATCTCATTAGGACACTTTCAATGAAGACTCTCTGTTTCATACAATGTGGAAAGAGAGATTATATCTTGAGTCCTACGATTATCCTTGTGGTATTGCGGAACATCCGAGTCATGTGTATACATATTCACAATGAAGATGGAAAGCCTTCGGAGCCAACATCAAACAAGCTCTGGTAGGTGGCATGTGAGATCTATTATATAGATCAACCATGTGACAATTGAGCAGAAACAATGGGGCGATTCAATCTCTTGAATCAATCACGGTTCGAGTTATGGATTGACGGATACCTTTGAAAAACCGGTCTTTGTGCTTAACAAACTCTTTTCTTTAGCACATCGACCGTGTACTCATTTTTCAAACCAAAAGGTATGTTTATGATTGATAATTGATTTTCTATAAAACCTTCGTTGTATTGCAAAACAATTTCTATTGAGCGATACACGATTGTTTTCAAATCTTTTTCATCAATCGGTGGACTTAAAATTATTTGGTTCACTCACTCCGTGTTGTCTTCTTTGAGATGTTCGGTTTGAGAACAACTAGAACAGTGCGAAACCTGTCAAGGAAATTCTTGAATTAAACTCGATCACAGGCGGTACATGTCTTGATCAATGGGGAACCGTGGGCGTGTACCTCAATTCAACGAAGTGATCAAAGACACTTTCGTGCGATTTATTGCTAACTATTGTATGCGATCGCCCGACGTTTGCGGTGATCGAAATGAAGCGGTCAATCCATAGCCGCATGCTCACTTAACACATTCATCTATAAAGAAATCATGATTAGTGCATCAATGACTCGATGTTTTCACTCCATGCTTCCTCTGCCGCCCAATATCATGATTCAACAAATGCTTCCGCTACTCGATGAGAAGATATCATGATCCGAGAATGTGAGCATGTCGGTCCTAATGTCACAACATCACATAATACCAACACCACAAAGGATGTGTCGAGATTGTTGATAACGATGATCTCAAATGCTGGCTCAAACTCATTATCACGTGGATCGAGAAAGACCTCCACTTGGAATAACCAAACATGCAATGTGAAGAATCAATGACTACGAGCTTAGAAGCAAAGGACTACATCAAGAATGCAAGAACAATTTTAAATGTAATATCTTGTTGTATTCAATGTAATTTTGTTACATGATTGAGGTGACCTCCTTAGGGGAGATTGTTAGGAATTAGAAATTCCGGTATTAAAGAGTCGGTCACCTCAAGTATATGTAATCGTTAAAAGCTCGTAGTCGTAGTTATCTTAAGTTAAGTAGTATTTAGTTTAGTATCACCGTGGAGGACGGACGGGTCTTTACCCACTGTATGCACGATCCACACCCGATGTGTGGCGATTTATGTAAGACTATAAATACTCTCTACCTTCCAAGGTAGAGAGTGGAGCTCATAATAATATCTTTCACTTTCTCTCACTAAGTTCCCTAAACCTCTAACTTTCTCTCTAGAATTCCACTTATACGCCACCTTGTTGTTATGGTTTGATGTGTATGTGAAAACTAATATCTTACTGAGCGGTATAATAGAGATCGGCATAACACGGATCGTGTTATTACAGAGTTAAATAAGCGTTTGTTCAAACTTGAGACAATTATTCGAGTTATTTAAGCATTTGTTCAAACTCATATACCCATCAATAATCACACGAATCGATAATAATATCGTCCCTTTTTCGGGTTCTTGCTCGAGAAAGAAATGGGGTAATATATCCTTCATATACTCTAGCGGTGGATACACGAAATTTACAAAACAAATTTCTTCAAGTATTATCGGGAACACTAGCGGTGGATTGAAAACCTCTAGCGGTGGTTTCATATACTCTAGCGATGGATACACGAAATTTACAAAAACGACCCTTCAAGTATTATCGAAGTCGCTAGCGATGGATTGAAAACCTCTAGCGATGGTTTCATATACTCTAGCGGTGGATACACGAAATTGATTAGTAGATCATGGAGGCGGTATGTGGTGTCGATAAATATGGGAATGAAGGCATACTCGAGATAGAATGTATTAGATGATATAGAGAAGGATTTGGTGCGGGACACATCCATTGATAGTCTTCCGAACCCGCGCTACAACTTGTTGGGTAACCCCGTGATGTACAAGTTAAAGAGAAGGTGGTGCGGGACACATCCTTGCTCAAGCGATGCACAGATAAAGAGGAGGAGGTGGTCGGGACACATCGATGCTAGTGTTTGTAACCTTAACCTCACGGGGTGATGTACAAGTTAAAGAGAAGGAGGTGGTGCGGACACATCCTTGCTCCCGATGATGCACAAGATAAAGAGGAGGTGGTGGTGCGGACACATCCTTGCTCCCAATGATGCACAAGATAAAGAGGTGGTGGTGCGGGACACATCCCTTGCTAGTGTTTACAACCTTAACCGGTGATGTACAAGTTAAAGAAGGAGGTGGTGCGGGAGACATCCTTGCTCGATGATGCAGAAGATAAGGAGGTGGTGGTGCGGGACACATCCCTGCTAGTGTTTGTGTAACCTTAACCCCAACGGTGATGTACAAGTTAAAGAGAAGGAGGTGGTGAAGGACACATCCTTTGCTCCAATGATGCACAAGATAAAGAGGAGGTGGTGGTGCGAGGACACATCCGCACTAGTGTTTGTAACCTTAACCCGGTGACGATGTACAAGTTAAAGAGAAGGTGGTGGTGCGGGACACATACTCGAGAACCCTTTACAACTTATCTATACGAAATGCTTGACACCTGATGTACAGTTAAGGAGAATGAGGTGGTCAGGAGACATACTCGAACCAGGCTACAACTTGGTAAGTGCGACACCAAGTGATGTACAAGTTAAAGAGAAGGAGGGCTGCATGAGACATCCATGGCTAACCTAACGCTAGTTTGAAAAGTGTAGTGACAATAGAGTGGTCTCAGCATGCTTATTACTACCACATCTACAATTGTCACAACTACATCTGTTTCACCACCTAAATCAAAAGAAGTTGAGAGGAGAGCCGTGCAGATAAATTTAAGAAAAAGTTCATCAACCCCTACACCTACCATTGCACGGCTCCTATATTTCTTAAACCAATGGACCTAAATGACTACAAGTTTGACTATTTGTGAGCCTTTGAACAAGAAGGTGGCTCGAGATAATGGAAAGGGAAAAGGTATTGTTGAACACGATATAAAGTTTAAGAATAAACAAAAAGATTGATTATGATTATGAATATGGTGTAAGAATGGAAGGCTATGAGAGCGAAATAAAAGAAAAAGCTAGAAGAGGAGAAGCTAATCGAGAGATGGATAGATGATTGGGAGGATTCACAAGCCTATCTTGAAGCTTCTAATAATATTGGGATTGGTACACTCGTGAAGTGTGAAATGTTCTCTAATAATCAAAAGCAAGAATCTTGGATGAATGGTTCACGAAGTTCAAAAAGAAAAAGCAAGTCAAAGAAAAACCTCCTAAAAAGCGATATGAAATACATACATGAAGATTATCAAAATTGAGGCATACATCTTGGTGTAGATCTAAGAACATGTTCAGAGGAGAAATTTGAAGGAGCTTAGTCGAAGTGTATGAGGTTAATGAAGATCACATTCCTATGAATTAGAAAAGCGAATGGTTAAAAAGCAATCGATATAAAAACAAAAAGGTGAAGATTTGAAAAAGAAAGAAAGAACTAAAGCAGTATTTTAAGGAGACTAATAGTCCTAATCACGAACCTATTAATCCTATTCCTTTAAAAGCGTTCATCCTATTATCGATTGGCGATTGTCAAACATAGAGGTAGAAAGTAGTTGAGATTACAAGAGGTGATGGATGCAAATCCACTTATTGGTCATTGGGATATTCTTGGATTGTTTGACTAGGAGTGATTTGGACGAGTTGTGGAAAGTAATGAAGTTCGAGATATGGGAAGTTAGGTCGAATGGAGAGTTAGCTAAGTTTGTGTGGTATAAGAGCATGTTTGAACGATCTTGAGGCTGAATATTGGTATGATTGTGAGGTGGTTGAATGGATATTGTACTCATCTTGCAAAGGTTCATGGTGTAAAAACAAAAAGAGGATAGGTTTTCATGTTCGTTGATAGGGATTATCCTTTATCAAAGAATGTGGCAAGACAAATCTTTGGAAGCTAAACTCGATTCAAGAGGAACAAAGGAGACACATCCTATAATTGATCCTTGTTTAAAAGATAGAAGATTGCGGACCTACAAGGAACCTCGCGGTGGTGATTAAACCAATCCTGAAGATTCAATCCCTGCTTGATGTTAGAATGAGGCTAGTAGTAAAGAGACGATACTTTAACAATGTGAATTTAATGTCTTGATTGTTCAATTTTTGTTATTTTAACCTCATTTTAAATTAGAATCCCATATATTCCATAGGTATCTGTTGGGATATGATGAAAAGACAAAGATTCAAGACCATCCAACTATGAACACAAGATAAAATGTGAGTAAAACTCCTACTTACTAGAAACTTTATTGAATAAAGTATGTTACTAGGAAAGCATGCGATATAACACTAAGTACTTGGAAATCGGATACATTATAGCACTAAATTCTTACTAGGGGCATATAGTAGTCTTAGTTACTAGGATATCACATACGACATAACAGTTAGTACTTAGCATATCGCTTGATACTTATAGCGACGTACCCTCAGCTTATGAATAAAGAAATTCTTGTTTGAGCACTCGGCTTGAGTTCTCTACAAGATATTCATTTGCATCACTTTGTGTTCACTAAGGGCACACTCACCTTGAAAGTCAACAGTTTTTTGTGGCACCTTCTTACATACAGTTGCCATCTCTTGAATAGACGACCCTTTCACGATTAAGTCTAGCCAATTCTTGAGTTAGGATGTTCACTTTCTTGCCAATTGAACATCTTGATTGAGCGATACAGCGGTAGTAAATCATCATATCATCGGTTGAGTGTTAGCGGCTCTTATCTCATCATTTAAGCGGACGACATTGTTTTGCCTTATTTATGGAATGATGTTGTGTGAAAATATACTTGCAAGTTTCTTGTTAAATAGGCAGTTGAAAGGTAAATAGCGATCGCATGCATACATGGCGTTACACTATATACTGACTCCTCTGTGTTTTATAGAAAAGAACAAAAATGTGCACATGTTCAGCAGTTTATTGTATAACATTCTCACAAAGTAACATAAAAAAAACAATAAGCAAGCCACTCCTGTAGCTATTATTATTCAAGTAACAAACATTGAAAATTCTAAATGTGATAAGTTGTGCTTCCATTGTGTTAAAGTTCAAATTGAAGTAATATAAATCGTCAAATGAACAACATTTTGATCACAGGTTGTGGTAAGATATTTATTCTGACGATGTTTTCGGGGTAGATGATTCGCATTTCCATACGAAATCATTGTTTGATTGACCACTTGCTTCTCCTGTTAGAACCTCTGCGTCCTCTGTCCCGTGTCGTTCTTGTTCCTTCTTCTTCATTAGTTGTGGGGTGCACGATTGTGAGTTTCTTTTACGTTTCGACATGTGGCATTAGTTCAACATATCGATGTAACATTAAAAATTATACACATTGAAATAAAATATAGAACACACTTGCCTTGCTTGTCATCAGCGGTTGATACATGGTTGTCTTGTGTGTCTGCCTTTCCACACACCACGGGTTTTGCTTCACAGCTCTTCGTGATCGGATCGTTTCTTTTCTTTGGGTCTTCGGTTGTCGCTTATCCATAGCGAGGTTTCTGGTTTGCAAGTCATGAGTGCGCACAAGGATACATCTTTTAGAGGATAAACCTTGCCCGTATGTATTTTTTAGTGACGTTTTGTTAAACCAATCCATAGCCAGCTGCTAGTGTCGGTCATCCCTTCACTAGGCAGAACAAAATGACCACAAGGTAGACGGATAGGCGCCATTTTGCGGAAGTGCATTCTCTGTTGTCAAAGTCAACAATATGAACATGTTTCGGATCGGTGACTTGGTAAATCTTGTGCATCTCAATTCCGTTAACACCCAATTAGCACTCTTTGCCATTCTATTGTTTAATTTTGCATTTGCCCATTCGCTAAGTTCATCGGTTGGAGCATCGAAATAAAAAATAATAATACATTTTCATCGGCGTGCCAAATATGTAATAAACCAAGTATAATATCTGGTTTTTAAGTTACCTTTGTATTTTGCTCGGCGTTCAAAATACCATCTTTGTAAAGCCTTGGTAGTACTCCATTATTTGGGTTATTGGAACCTTCCTAACATCTTTAGTTAAAGGTTTCTTGATTGACACTATTTGAGGTCAAATAATTGTACTGTTTGCGGAAGCGATTAGCCTGACCATTTATCAAATCCGACTTCATCTTTTAGTTTTGATACACATCATGTTTTGATCGAATCTCGAAATTGAAGCATCAAACTCACCTGCTGTAAGCTTTGCATGTCCTCGATATATAGCCTTCCACTTTCTAGTTTTCAAATTGGTTCATCATTAAATGCCAATGACAAAACCATGGCTTAGGGGGAAAAAGCTACATACATGCAATTCTTGGGATGTCACATCGAGATGATGGCCAAATCACTTCACCGATGCATTCTTTAAGTTTGGTCAAAACCATGTCCATGATTCATTGGTCTCAGAGAGACACCAGTTGCAATAGGTATAATCAGGTTGTTCTTAGTCCATCCACAACAACAGTTAGTACCAAATATCTCCACTTTAAGATGTCTGCATCAATGATTAGCAATAGTCGCATAAAGCGTAAAGCTCGGATCTATTTTAAAACAATCGAAATTTGCAATTAATAAAATTTTGATAACAATGAAGGTATTAATCATAAATAAAATATAATAGAATTTATGAAAACTTATAGCAACAAGAAACCAATGAATACCATCTTAAACCGATCATCTCATACATCTCGATGTGAGTTCTTGTCCTCATTTTCCAACTTTAAGTTATAGCGATGTCTGACAGCTAAAAAGACTCCTAGGACAACAGTTCAACAAGCGTAATGCAATGTTTTCCCACCAAGCTCGGTAGTGGAAATGTCTACTTTCAATCAACATTAAAATCATTTTTATGTCGCTGTATATACCCGTTTGCAATTCCTCAATTTATCAACAAGTATGTGACCCATAATTTTGGGTAGCATTCGATGATTAGGATGAATTTTGTTGGAACATGTATGATGATCGTTAATGGAAGTAACATAAAGTATCATTAACAACACTTTTAGTGCGTTAATGTACCGTTGCAACCTTGACAAAACAAGCTACTTGTACCTTTTCTTACATGAGTTAGTAACTTTGTACTCAAACATATCAACCAACGCTTTTATTCCTATTGCATAAATGCATCCTTGCTTATCATCATGACTACCACTTTAATTTAGATACTGAGGTGTTTATGGTTACTTACCTTTTTAATTATGGGATCAATTTGAGCGGGTGGATCGGGGATATTTAGAAATGTTGTTTACGCCAACTAGGATGCACATCTACATTAACGTTTGCCCTGCACCTCGTTATTATGATCTTCAACTTTTGGTGTTTGAAAATCGATTCTTGAGGCAAAAGGAACATTAAGATCAATATCAAGAGTCTTAGAAAGTAGTAGCTTTACCTCGGAAGATTTCTCGATAAGTTTGATGTATAGCGTCTGGATCGGGTCTTGCTTCACATATATTTCATGAGCGAAGAAAAACATCATCATCGTCACTCCATGAATTTTGGTTGAGCGGACATGTAGTATAAAGCGATGATCTTATCTTTAATCGATATTTGTTAGTGAGATAGGTAATTTTGTAGGTAGGTGATGTTAGCTGGAGTAAAACTCCGAATTGATGTCTCAAAATCCAAATAAAGTTTGAATTTTTGGGAATTAGCAGTCATTTTACGGGTTTGTGTTGCAGGATTTGTGTTCCTTTGTTCTAGAAACAATAAACAAAAAAACTTGAAAATAGGACCTTTAAGTCGCTCGATATAAAATTAAGCAAACTTTTCCCTCACAATATTCATTACCGGCGTTCACAAAATATTCCATAAAATAAGATGTGACTATACTATAAAAGCGTCAAGTTTACTCATTGGGTAAATAAAACAATGGCTCCCTCCTGCCTCTCCTCGGATCAAATCGAAAGCCATTGGAATACTACATCAATGCTACACCTGCGAATGTCGAAAACCATTACTGGTGGAAGTACAAACCTCTTGACACGGACTCGTCACGGTAGAAGATTCAAGGCTGTCCAATTTATGTAATATTATTATACATTATACTTATTTTACTTGTTAGGTTGAATATGTGAATTTAACAAATTTTTATTTTAGGACAAAAAGACCAAATGTAACTATATGGTTTCCTAGACCGGAACTACCAAGTCGATATTACAAAGATTTGTTTTACAAGGAACATGAGGAAAGAAACATTTAATGAAGAGCGGAAAGTTCGATCTCGGATGAAGTTATTGAGGTTTCAAACAATGATATCATGAAAGTGTTGGATGAGTTGACTTTTATCAAGTCAAGAGTGCAAGTTCATGACAAAGTTGTGTTAGTTTTCGGTTTGTTTGTTCTCTTGATCTTTGTAGTTTGGTTATGGTAATCTATTTACCAATAAGTGTTATGTAATATGTATGTTATAGTCTTTTACCAATAAGATTGTATGTAGTCGTTTTTCAAATCAAATGGATGTTTGTAAAAACAAAGCGTTTTAACAATTAACACAAAATGTTTGTTGCAAATCAACGATGTCACAACATTATATTTGGATGGTATGCATGGGTGTTAGGAATATACCAAGTTGCGCTACACATACATGCATAAGTTGTCTTTGATGCCCTTCACGAGACATCCAGTTGCGGTTACATTTGGTTGAACAACAAAGTCTCTAAACGCGCCTAAAGCCATACCGAATAGATGAAATGCATCTTTATTCATCAGTATGAGCGGACATCTTATACTTCAAAAGTACTCCACCATATGCTCGATGCATGAAGCAACGAAGAGGTCATCAACCTTCATAATTTGTTACCGACTGTTATACATAGGACATCATCATCATGACTCGAAATGTGATCTTATAATCGAAAGCAGATATTGATTTAGCTTGAAGAACTTTACACAGTTTAGATATTGTGGTAGCTTTCTCTCAAAAGTGACCCTCATTTTAAATTCTTTTCTCCGTCTCGGGTTACGGCGTGCCTAGTGTGTCATAAATTGTTATAACTCGTGCAATTTGCAACTCGGCGAGAAACCGGTGCTTTCAGGTGCGTTAACGGGAAGTATACCTAAATGTGATCAAATAATCCATGTCATAATTCATCACATTTTACCATGTACATATATTTACCCAATATATGAAGAAAGTATGGTCTTTATATACAACCTTCGACACTAGACCATGGCAATGGATAGCGTTGACCCGGATAGTAGGCGCATAGACCCTTCAGGATAGAGGAAGAAAAAATGGTCGGCCATGTGTCGGCGTGCCGCCTAAGCGCCACATTAGATCAACCCAGGAGATCGGATCTTTGAGAAAATTTTATAAGCAAAATACGGTAAACTAATTCAAAAAAAAATGTTAGGTACCTCGTCTCTAGCCATCCTTTTGTACCCTCTTTAACAAAAAGCCAACCAAAATTTTCGATGAACAACGATGTCGCCAAGACCCCAAGGAAAGCTATCGATGACTTCAATTTTTATAAAGGTATCCATACTGTGGTTTAGTAATCTTGTTGATATCAACCTTGGGCGTTCTGGATCTGAAAATTTTTAAAAACAAGATTAATGTATATGTCTTTAAGATATACATTTGTAAATGTAGTTCTTCTATACCTCTACCCATGATTCCAGCGATTATCTTCACGGTGGTGGATTAATATCTTTCTCGGTCTTCTTTGAGCGTCGTTTAAGCAGCTGTGGAGTCGTAGGAGGGAGATTCGCGTATGGTTCACGCAAACACTTGCCCTGCTTTGTCCTTTTGAGTCATCATCTTCTTTCAAAAGCAGGTACTCTCTTGGGTAACTTTCTCATCACTCTCTTTGGTAACTTTGGCCTTTCTAGTTTTCTTTATTGGTAGGGCATTATAACGTGTTATTGAACTTACTTGCGTTTCTCTTCCTTTTACCCATGAAAACATCTTGTCTGAGAAAAATTCATCATTGAAATAACATCAAACTTTTGAAGTACATGTGGTAACTTTAATGAATAATGTGGTATTTTCGAGAACGTCGGCAAGGCTTCGGCTTGTCCGTCAGGTATGAATCATCTTACATCTTTGCCTTCACGCATCATTATCAATTTTGTCTATTACCGCCTTGGTTGACAAGCTGATTTGCAACGGTAACTCGACCGGTTTCTTTCTCTTTAGCGTGGGCATCAACATTGTATACTTCGTCCCCATACTGCCATTTGTGACCTTGCCTCGCGATCATGAGAGTGTTCATCAACGACATTACAATTAACAATGACATTTTCATTAACTTGAACACCTCTATAGTTTTATCATCGAGCATTTAAAAGTACTTCATGATCATGAGAGTGTTGATCGGTGACGGTGCAATGAACAATGGCATCTTCCTTGCAAGTGAAACGACCTTTCTGGACTTACCATCAACATTAAACACACCTTCATGAGCACGTATTTCATTGTTTGCCGAGCCTTTCTCGGGTTTATCATCACCACTTAGCACCGCACCTCGCGGTGTTTCGCCATCTTCATTGTTTTGGCGTTGTTTTCTTCATCTATCCCAACTTTGTTTTGTCGTGAAGACAATAAGCGGAGAAATCATCTTCTAGCTCCACCTGTTCATCCATTTGCATCTGTTTCCACACGTAATTATACAACAATAACACATCTATATGGATGACCAACTATATCAAACATGTATAGATAGTGCGGGTGGAATTTATATATCGTTACTTCGGTGAGATTGAAAGCGTTTCATTCAAATTAGGTAAATTCAAATGGTTGGGATCATGATGCGGAATGTGATCATCTAGCGGCAATGGTCCGTCGTGAAGACAATATTCCACAGTGCGACATAGTTGATGGAAGCGGCAAAGTCTATATAAGTAAGACCGACTTGTTCGTTTCGGCATTTACACAACTCGATTTGTCGCCATTCGTAGTTAACCAAAGCGTTTGGGTATGTAACCAAAAGCGATAAAATAAAAAGTACTACTAAAAGGAACATAACCTTATTATAATCAGCGAATGAACATCTAGAAACGAAGATCAAAGAAACTAGAACTACCATTCAGGTTTTCATTATCAATGGGACTTTGTCGAGAACAAGCCTCATCGATTTGCCGTGCGTATGAGTTGAAGTCGATATTTAAAATATACAATCAATTATACTACTAAAGAAACCTACTAGCGATGGATTCACGGTGGTTTGATAGACACTAGCGATGGTTTCATGAACAACTAGATGTGGTTTCATGAACCTTCTTGATGGTTTGATGAACACTAGCGAGTGGATACATCAAATTTACAAGCGACCCTCAGTGATAGATTAACAGAGACGCTGGCGATTGGATTGAAAACCACTAGTAGGGGTTTGATGAGCGCTAGAGGTGGATACATCAAATTCTAGAACACCACCCGTGAAACATGCGAGGAACACGCTAGCGATGGATTGAAAACACTAGCGGGGGTTTGATGTCACTAGCTTGATGGATACATCAAATTAACAAAACAACCCCCAGTATACATTATCAGTCCAACTCCACCAAGTTTTTAAAAAGTTGTAATATAAGTTGTAATATACATTACCATGTTCACCTTTGGACGTTGTATCTTTAGAACTTCCTCGACAACGGCAAGTCTATTTTCAATTTCATCAAGGACTCCCACATTAATGTACAGCTTGGTGGGGTTGTATCTTTATTGGCTCGGGGTTGTATCTTTAGAAACTTCTCTCACGGTGACAAGTCTATTGTTAATATCGTCGGTGATTGGAACTTTGACCTTTATCGATTCTTTGCCGCATCTTTTTAACGCCCGCCATACATGTCGATTATCACCACCCCGCGTACACCTACAAAGCAAGATCGAAGCAAGAGATGTGCAATGGTCAATTGTCAGCGTGAATACAACCATGGTTTGCACAAACAGGCCAACTTACCTCATTATTGGGATCATCGGCCGGGTAGACTAATGGCTGGCTCAAATATGCATTACTTGGTGCAAAACATGGTTGTAACATTTCCGCATTTGTTGGAAGAAGATCCAGGCGGATTAGAACCCTAGTAAACGAAACAATTATAAAGTTAAAACAAATATAGCAGTCCTAACTTATTTGACAAATACGAACAAATGGAAATGCTTACGGACCAAAAAGTTGGGCATAATGGCGTTTGGCAAATGTTTTACCCTTGACCAACAAAAACAACGTGGTATCTTTGTGGGTCTTTGTTCCACCATGAGCTGCTAGTGGGATAACTCTCGAGAATCCATATCTAAAATAAGCGAAAATTATAAATGCATTGTATGAGCGCTAGTAAACAAAAGCGAGATGTTCATAAATGTAATACACATCTAACCTTAAAAGCGAAAAAGCGGAAATATTATATGTTGCAATTGTAGAAGGGTTTTGTTGCAATTTCTCTCTCAGTGAGCATTGTAATGGCGGGGTACCACGTTGGCTAAATTTTTGTAAAAGCAGGTCCTGAGAACTCTCCCGTGGATATCCATTATTTGCCCCAAAATCCTCGACTAATTGCAACAAATGATTGTCAACAATGTACCAAGGTCGCGACCTATGAACACGACCTCGTGACTAGCGCGAGACATACCACTACAGCGTCCTCGGTGATAACTTTGAAAAACCGTGTCATTCCCAAACAAATCTAAAAGCTCAATCCATTTTACGATTACCTTTCTTATTAATTGTTTTTCGGAAAGACACTTAACAAAAGGACTTGAGCAATTTCTGAGGAGGCAAGACGAAGCAGCAATCGAGTCATCAATAGAAAGCTGTTCTGGCCGAATTTCAATACATTGTTCCCAATTTTGTATAAAATGGGGGACAAGAATCAACAAGTTTGTCGATATATACACAGTGTTGTAAGCGAAATTAACAATATGATTGCCTTTACTGAGTCGAGAATATCTAACCATGGCCCAAAAGCAGTTGCTACGAACGGGCCTCATTCGATCTGGATTCCTTGACAATTTAGACTTAATTTCCAGAAAACAAGTGTACCTTGGAGCGAGCAGTTACCTTAGCATCAAAATATTTGGGAATGTCGACCATTTCGAGTTTAATTCTTGAATAATTAGGGATTGATTTAGGATTTCACAATTTTCAATTGTGTTTTCTGAATAGTAGTGGTTGGTTGTGTGTGTTTGTATTTGGGTTAAAATTTGAAAAGCAGGGTAAAAATTTAAAAAAGTTGTAAAACTACTTTTGAAGCAGTACTTTAAGTCTTGTTGATGTCCTGAAAAATAATTAACATGTTTTCAGCTTAAGTCATTTCAACCTCGGGAAAGAACTAAATGTATAAAAAATATTTTTGTATCTTTGACTTTTTTTTAACTAAAGGACAAAACCAAATTTAGCTAGATTCTAAAAGCGTTAAACTTAGATTAGGTTCATTTGGAAAATCATAAGCGATAAAAGTCAGGAAAAATGATTGGGTACACAAACTTCGAAGGACACTTGTCAGTTTATATGAAAAGTAGAAAAAGTCATAAGTCTCAAAGTTTATTTTGGAAATACTGAAACTTTTTCCAAAAGTGATAAAAATGAGCGAAAATGCATTCTTAGAATTTCCCCTTTAAAGAATTATCTCTTAAACTTATTGCGGAAAGATTCTATCTGACATTGTTGTTAAACAATCATGAACCATTGCTTGTACCTAGGACTTTTATATGCAACATATTCATAAAAACCTTTTATTGTTCACAATATACCACCTACACCCACAGTTTTATATGATTTCACAAGATGGCCCTAATAATATAGAAATGCCAAATCAATAATAACACATAAAGCGCGAACTCGTGTTAACCGGTCTTTGTCGAGAGACTTCCGCTATCTCCCTTCTTGAGTTTGACCAAAGCAACTGCGATTTTAAATAGCTTAGGGTTTTAAGTAATGAGAACTATCCAACCATCGGTATCAAAGACCTTTTAAACCATTAAGCTCGAGTGGGTCATTTTAACAATTAGGGTAGGAGGGTAGGATGGTGGGTTTTGAGACATAAACCAAGTTCTTGGCGGGGTGTTGGGGTCCAACCCTTTCATGTGTAATAACACTTTAACAAGGATAATGAGATTATGTTGTGTTCATATGCCCGATATACACGAAATTTTATCGTGTTTGCATCGACTATTTGAGCAGTGTGTATATGGTTGAAGGGTCACGAAAACAAAGGAATGATGTTAGTGTATCCGCCAGTTATATTATACCATTGCCCGACACCATTTTCTTATCCTTTTACAATGATCACCCCAAAACAAACCAACAATTCTCTACTATATTATGAACCAACAAAATTGTAGTGTGCGTGTATGACATGTGGCTTCTTTGATGGTTCACGCGACGAGTACACGGTTTCTTGGTCCAATGATACGGAAAGTGTACAACACGCTTCTTATTACGGTTTGTAATGGTTACACGATGATGAGAGTTGAATCTTGAAGGGTAGAAAGGTAGTGCAAAGTGGTTTAGCCATGCGTATAGAGTTCATAATCGTGCTTGTGTGTGTTTTTAGTGTCTGCTTTTTGTAGAAACTCCATGTTTCGTGTAACAAAGAGATGTCGAGATTATAAGAAATAGATGACATGGTTTTGTAATGATAGTGATGGCGAGTGAAGTGGAGTTAACGAGGCACCTCAAAACACTCATATCGCTCCCCACCATTATATATCATTACCAACCATTTCATCTATCTTGTTATCATCTATGATCTCATACCACACGGAAACATGGACTTTGTCACCAAAAAAGACACCACTAAAAAAACACACTCAGTTAAACAATCTCAAAGCAAGCTAAACCCTTTTGCACCACCTTTCTACACTTCATGATTCAACCCTCTTCATCAGGTAACTTGTACATACTGTAACAATAAATGGCTTTACACTTTCCGGTATCTACTAGACCAAGAAACCGTGTACCTCCTCATCGTAAACCATCAGAGAAGCCACGTGTCATGGCTGTTTGACTTCAATATTGTTGTTTGATAATATAGGAGAGAATTGTTGGTGAGTTTTTTGGAAGATCATTGTAAAAAGGAGAATGAAATGGTGTTGGGCAATGGTATAATAGCACCGTAAAAGCATACCCACTAACAAAGATTCTTTTGTTTTCAAGAACCCTCAACCATATACACACCTGCTCAAATAGTCGTCCGCAAACACGATCAAATCTTTTGTATCACAAGCATATGAACACAACATGATCTCAATATCCTTGTTAAAGTTCTATTACACATGAAGGGGTTGGACCCCAACACCGCCAAGAACTTGGTTGATGTCACAAAACCACCATCCTACACTCGCACTCTAATTGTTAAAATGACCCACTCGAGCTTAGTGGTTTAAAGGGTCTTTTGAAACACGATGCTTGGATAGTTCTCACATTTAAACCCTAAGCTATTTAAAATACGCAACGGCATATCTTACCTTTTGGCATCGATCGTCACGGCTTGGTCTCGATTGGAACCCGTGACACCTAATCAATTGAAGCAAATATAAAAGCAAATCATATATTCCTACAACTAATCAATTGCATATAACATACTATATAACAATACCTAATAAACAAGAGATACCCACTAAGATTACAACTATCTAACAAAACCCATGAAGCTTTTACGGTCGGTCAAGAGTATTTATAAAAGTAGTAAACGATACCGCTTTCGGTGATGTAGTGGTGGTGGAGGCGGCGCTATGATGTAGTGGTGGTGCAAAGATGAAGATGAAGATGAAGAAGTTGAGGTGAAAGCGCTTGAGGTTAATAATTGGGGTATGTGTGATATGGGTAGTATCTGAGTTATAGGTTCTTAAATAGAAGTTAAGTGTTTGGTTATAAGTTGTTGAGGAGTAAATTAAGTGGTTGACTTTGGTTTCATTAAGTGTTTGGTTATTCGTCACGTTGCAAATTATTTTAAAAAATCGTATATTACAAAATATTTTAAAAAATCACAAAACGAGACACGTATATTACAAATTATTTTAAAATTGTAAGTCGTAAATATAAACACATGATTTTCCATCTTTCTTGTACTTGACCTGATAATGTATACTTGGGGGGCTGTTTTGTAAATTTGATGTATCCGCTGCTAGCGCCTATGAAACCCCCGCTAGTTGTTTTCAACCCACGCTAGCGCTTCTTCTTAATGTACCACTTGGGGGTCGTTTTGTAAATTTTAGGTATCCACCGCTAGCGTCTATGAAACCCTGCTATTGTCTATCAAACCACCGCTTTGGTTGTCAATGCACCGCCAATGGTTTTCCGATAATATATACTTGGGGTCGTTTGTAAATTTGATGTATCCATCGCTATACTTTATCAAACCACTTCTAGTGGTTTGAAATCATCGCTAGCAATTTCATGGTAATGCATACTTCAAGCGTGTGTTTTGTAAATTTGATGCAAACTTATTTTTTCCCCAAATCACCGCCATTGAAGTAATTGATCTTCAAATCACTTCCAATTGACGCCCACATAAACCCTAACCAATCCAAACTGGTAATTTCAAAATCCCACATCTTTTTCCATACCAACTCACAATGCCGTCATAAGATTCCAACACCCATAACCTAGTTGCTTACTTAAAAATAATCAATCGATGGTTTTCATGAGATGATTGATTTTATCAACCACAATAAAATTCAGTTTGCATTAATCGTAGCACCCACAATTCTCAAAGACTATATACATGATTTTTGGGGTAAAGTCGAGATACTGAGCGAGATGGATTTGAGGTGTTTAGGACTCGTGGTGGATGATAATGAGATTTTGGTGGATGAGGAAGTCATTAGAGGTACGTTGAAACTCAATGATGCTAATGGACTAGTTAATCTTTCCGATAATCATATATTTTAGGTTTAGATAGATTAGGTTATACAAGAAGGGAGACAGGTAAAATTTTTGAAATGTATGTTTTCTCCCGAATGGAAGTTTTAATTCACACCTTGTGATGTGTCCGAGTAGTAAGACCACTTGGTTTAATGAATTTCCTCCAAAATTGCAACCGCTTTAATTTGTCTATCCGAAGGAGGAATTCAATTGGTCTAGCATGATTTTTGAAGGGTTTTGCGTAATATTAGAAGAAAGGTAAATATTACTTGTATCCTAGGTTTGTTCAACTTATTGCGGGTAGCCAAATAGCGTAACCTGTTGAACATAATACAAAGTATGAGGTGCATTATATGCATCCTAAGGTTTTGCTCATATGAGGAACCAAAATCCTAATTTAACAATCCCAAATGTTCCATTGTTCCCGCATATGATTAATTTACCCGTCATTCGTGAGTTTGATGATGTAAATGAACCCCAATTGACCGAACTCGAACCCATCGACATCGTAGTTCCACCCACTATTAGTCCGACCGTAACCACCGAAACCAACCTTGATGCTATGATAAGTTCACCACGCGCACCGCTTAACACAGTCGAATCGAGGAAGGTATCTTGGAACATCAACATGAATGGACGATAATGATGAACATCAACATGATGCCTTTTCGAATGAACGACCGCTAACACGTGTCGAGTTGGGGATGAAAATCGTGAACGATTAAATGAATTGACGGTTAAATGTACAAAATGGAGAATACGATCGAGAATTGAAGCACGGGATGTTTGTGATGGAAAAGTTAGGGGACATGGGCGTAGTGTTGTTAGAGGAGTTAGGAGACATGGGCGTAGTGTTGTTAGAAGAGTTAGGAAACATACTAAGAAAGTGACATCCTCTCAAGATGTGGTTTGGAGGACCAAAACACATGGGACGATCAAGGATTTGATTCGTGGGACGCCGCAGTTGTGCGTATGGATGAGGATGTGGACAGTGTAGATCATGGAGGGCAGTATGTGGTGTCTGATAAATATGGGAATGAAGCTGTACTCGAGATCGTGAAGAATGTATTAGATGATATAGAGAAGGATTTGGTGCAGGACACATCCACTGATAGTCTTTCAGAACCCACCGCTACAACTTCAACTGAGGTAACCCCACCAACTGATGTACAAGTTAAAGAGAAGGAATTGGTGCAGGACACATCCACTGCTCCAACTGATGCACAAGATAAAGAGGAGGAGGTGGTGCGGGACACATCCAATGCTAGTGTTTCTGTAACCTTAACCTCACCAGCTGATGTACAAGTTAAAGAGAAGGAGGTGGTGCAGGACACATCCACTGCTCCCAATGATGCACAAGATAAAGAGGAGGTGGTGGTGCAGGACACATCCACTGCTCCCAATGATGCACAAGATAAAGAGGAGGTGGTGGTGCAGGACACATCCACTGCTAGTGTTTCTGTAACCTTAACCCCACCAGCTGATGTACAAGTTAAAGAGAAGGAGGTGGTGCAGGAGACATCCACTGCTCCCAATGATGCACAAGATAAAGAGGAGGTGGTGGTGCAGGACACATCCCTGCTAGTGTTTGTGTAACCTTAACCCCAACAAATGATGTACAAGTTAAAGAGAAGGAGGTGGTGAAGGACACATCCATCGCTCCCAATGATGCACAAGATAAAGAGGAGGTGGTGGTGCAGACACATCCATCGCTAGTGTTTCAGTAACCTTAACCTCAAAGAATGATGTACAAGTTAAAGAGAAGGTGGTGGTGCAGGACACATACTCGTAACCCATCGCTACAACTTATCTATCTATCAAGTAACGACACCAACCGATGTACAAGTTAAGGAGAATGAGGTGGTGCAGACACATACTCGTAACCCACAGCCTACAACTTCAACCGAGGTAACGACACCAAGTGATGTACAAGTTAAAGAGAAGGAGGGCTGCATGAGACATCCATGGCTAGCGTAACCTTAACCCCACCGGCTAGTTTGAAAAGTGTAGTAGACAATAGAGTAGTCTCACACATCGCTATTACTACCACATCTACAATTGTCACAACTACATCTGCTTTCACCACCTAAATCAAAAGAAGTTGAGAAGGAGGCTGCCAAGACAATCGATAAATTTAAGAAAAGTTCATCAAACCCTACACCTACCATTGCACCGCTCCTATATTTCTTAAACCAACTGGACCTAAACCCTTGACTACAAGTTTGACTATTTGTGAGCCTTTGAACAAGAAGGTGGCTCTACCAGATAATGGAAAGGAAAAGGTATTGTTGAACCCGATATAAAGTTTAAGAATAAACAAGAGCAGATTGATTATGATTATGAATATGGTGTAAGAATGGAAGCTGCAGAAAAAGCAGAAATAAAAAGGAAAAGGCTAGAAGAGGAGGAAGCTAATCAGAGATGGATAGATGATTGGGAGGATTCACAAGCCTATCTTGAAGCTTCTAATAATATTGGGATTGAGTACACTCGTGAAGTGTGGGAAATGTTCTCTAATAATCAAAAAGCAAGAATCTTGGATGAATGGTTCACGAAGTTCAAAAAAGAGAAAAAGCAAGTCAAAAGAAAGAAACCTCCTACAAAGAGCGATATGAGAAATACATACATGAAGATTATCAAGAATTCAGGCATACATCTTGGTGTAGATCTAAGAACATGTTCAACAGAGAGGCTGAAGGAGCTTAGTCAGAAGTGTATGAGGGTTAATGAAGATCACATTCCTATGAATTCTGAGAAAGAAGCAGAATGGTTAAAGAAGCAATCCAGATATAAAAGACAAAAGGTGGACGAAGATTTGAAAAAGAAAGAAAGAACTAAACAAGATTTTAAGGAGACTAATAGTCCTAATCCCGAACCTATTAATCCTATTCCTTTAAAAGCGCTTCATCCTATTATCGATTGGCGATTGTCAAACATAGAGGTAGAGAAGTAGTTGAGATTACAAGAGGTGATGGATGCAAATCCACTTATTGGTCATTTGGGATGTTACCGGATTGTTTGACTAGGAGTGATTTGGACGAGTCAGGAAAGTAATGAAGTTCGAGATATGGGAAGTTAGGTCCAAATGGAGAGTTAGCTAAGTTTGTGTGGGCTGCTATAAAGAGCATGTTTGAACCTGATCTTGAGGCTGAATATTGGTATGATTGTGAGGTGGTTGAATGGATATTGTACTCATACTGCAAGGTTCATGGTGTAAAAACAAAAAAAGAGGATAGGTTTTTCATGTTCGTTGATAGGGATTATCCTTTATCAAAGAATGTGGCAAGACAAATGCTGGAAGCTAAACTCAGTTCAAGAGGAACAAAGGAGACACATCCTATAATTGATCCACTGTTTAAAAAGATAGAGAAGATTGCAGACCTACAAGGAACCTACTGCCAGTGGTGATTAAACCAATCCTAGAAGATTCAATCCACTGCTGATGTTAGAATGAGGCTAGTAGTAAAGGTCAGACGATACTTTAACAATGTGAATTTAATGTCTTCGATTGTTCAATTTTTGTTATTTTCGCAACCTCATTTTAAATTAGAATCCCATATATTCCATAGGTATACGCTGGATATGATGAAAAGACAAAAGATTCAAGACCATCCAACTATTGAACACAAGATAAAATGTGAGTAAAACTCCTACTTACTAGGAAACTTTATTGAATAAAGTATGTTACTAGGAAAGCACGCACGATATAACACTAAGTACTTGGAAATCAGATACATTATAGCACTAAATTCTTACTAGGGGCATATAGTAGTCTTAGTTACTAGGATATCACATACGACATAACAGCTTAGTACTTAGATATCGCACAAGACTTATAGCGCAACGCACCCTCAAGCTTATGAATAAAGAAATTCTTGTTTCGAGCACTCACCGAGTTCTCCTACCAAGATATTCATTTGCATCACTTTGTGTTCACTAAGGGCCCGCTCCCGCTTGTAAAGTCAATAGCTTTTTGTGGCACCTTCACGCACAGCTGCCATCTCTTGAATAACGGCACCCTTTCACGATTAAGTCTAGCCAATTCTTGAGTTAGGATGTTCACCTTTCTTGCCAATTGAACATCTTCGATTGAAGCGTACGGCAAGAGTAAATCATCATGTCCATCCAGCTTGTTAGTGTTAGCGGCTCTTATCTCATCACATTTAGGCGCACTGACATTGTTTTTGCTTACTTATTTATGGAATGATGTTGTGTGAAAATATACTTGCAAGTTTGTTTGTTAAATAGACAGCATTGAAAGGTAAATAAACAAATACATGCATACATTGACGTTACACTATATGCCCGACTCTCTATGTTTTTATAGAAAAGAACAAAAATGTGCACATGTTCAACAGTTTATTGTATAACATTCTCACAAAGTAACATAAAAACAATAAAAGCAAGCCACCCTCGTAGCTATTATTATTCAAGTAACAAACATTGAAAATTCTAAATGACCGATAAGTTGTGCTTCCATTGTGTTAAAGTTCAAATTGAAGTAATATAAATCGTCAAATGAATAACATTTTCAATCACAGTTGTGGACCGAATGTTGTTACGAACGATGTTTTCGTGAGTAGATGATTCACATTTCCATACGAAATCATTGTTTGATTGACCACTTGCTTCTCCCTGTTAGACCTCTACACGCGTCCTCCGTCCACCGTGTCGTTCTTGTTCCACCGCTTCTTCATTAGTTGTAGGGTGCACGATTGTGAGTTTCTTTTACGTTTC
The DNA here is from genome assembly GCA_022545495.1 of Chrysanthemum lavandulifolium. Classification (NCBI taxonomy): domain Eukaryota; kingdom Viridiplantae; phylum Streptophyta; class Magnoliopsida; order Asterales; family Asteraceae; genus Chrysanthemum; species Chrysanthemum lavandulifolium. Next base: position 29,202,458 of record CM040246.1, read on the forward strand.
GACATGTGGCATTAGTTCAAACAACCATATCAAGAATAACATTAAAAATTATACATTGAAATAAAATATAGAAACACACTTGCCTTGCTTGTCATCAACGGTTCAAGACACGACTGCCTCTGTGTGTCTGCCTTTCCACACCGCCATGTGTTTTGCTTCCGGCTCTTCCCCGTGATCGGATCGTTTCTTTTCTTTGGGTCTTCCAGTTGTCGCTATCCATAGCGGGAGGTTTTACGGTTTGCAAGTCATCGAGTACGCCACAAGGATACATCTTTTAGAGGATAAACCCTTGCTTCGTATGTATTTTTAGTGACGCTTTGTTAAACCAATCCATAGCCCAACTGCTAGTGTCACCATCCTTCAACTCTAGACAGAGCACAAACATGACCACAAGGTAGACCAGATAGCTGCCATTTGCGGCAAGTGCATTCTCTGTTGTCAAAGTCAACAATATGAACATGTTTTGGATCAGTGACTTGGTAAATCTTGTGCATCTCAATTCCGTTAACACCCCAATTAGCACTCTTTGCCATTCTATTGTTTAATTTTGCATTTGCCCATTCGCTAAGTTCATCAGTTGGAGCATCTGAAATAAAAAAAATAATAATACATTTTCATGCGACGTACAAATATGTAATAAACCAAGTATAATATACGCTTTTTAAGTTACCTTTGTATTTTGCTCGACGCTCAAAATACCATCTTTGTAGAAGCCTTCGTAGTACTCCATTAGTCGGGTTATTGGAACCTTCCTAACATCTTTCGTTAAAGAGTTTATCGATTCAAAGACTATTTGAGGTCAAATAATTGTACTGTTTGCGTGGCGCGAAGCACGCGACCATTTATCAAATCCACTTCATCTTTTAGTTTTTGATACACATCATGTTTTAATGATCGAATCTCGTAAATTGAAGCATCAAACTCCCGCTGTGTAAGCTTTGCATGTCCTCCAATATATAGCCTTCCACTTTCTAGTTTTCAAATTGCGTTCATCATTAAATGCCGACAAAAAAACCATGAAACGCTACTGGGAAAACGGTACTACATGCATGTGCAATTGCCGGATGTCCGCCGAGATGATGGCCAAATCTTTTACTTCACCAATGCATTCTTTAAGTTTGGTCAAAACCATGTCCATGATTCATTGGTCTCACCTTGAGAGACACCAGTTGCAATAGGTATAATCGTTGTTGCCGTCCATCCCAACAACAACCGATTCGTACTAAGGTATCTCCCTTTAAGATGTGCGGCATCAATGATTAGCAATGGTCGATAAAACGTAAGAAGCTCCGGATCTATTTTAAAACAATCGAAATTTGCTTAATTAATAAAATTTTGATAACAATGAAGGTATTAATCATAAATAAAATATAATAGAATTTATGAAAACTTATAGCAACACCGAAACCAATGAATACCATCTTAAACCGATCTGTCTCATCTGTCTCAATGTGAGTTATCGTCCCTCATTTTCCAACTTTAAGTTATAGCAGAATACGGCAATCGCTCAAAAGACTCCCTAGGACAACCGCTCAACAACTGTAATGCAATGTTTTTCCCACCCCAAGCTCGGTAGTAGGAAATGTCTACTTTCCAATCAACATTAAAATCATTTTTATGTCCGCACCAGATATACCCGTTTGCAATTCCTCAATTTATCAACAAGTATGTGACCCAATAATTTTCGGTAGCATTTCGATGATTAGGATGAATTTTTGTTCGGAACATGTATGATAGTCGTTAATGGAAGTAACATAGAAGTATCGGCTAACAACACTTTTTCGTGCGTTAATGTACCGCTTGCAACCTTCGACAAAACAAGCTACACTGCACCTTTTCTTACATGAGTTAGTAACTTTGTACTCAAACATATCAACCAACGCTTTTATTCCTATTGCATAAATGCATCCTTGCTTATCATCAAACCGACTACCCACCTTTAATTTAGATACTACAGGTGTTTATGGTTACTTACCTTTTTAATTATGGGATCACCGAATCGGTGGATCGTGGATATTTAGAAATGTTGTTTTCGCCAACTAGATGCACATCTACATTAACGCTTGCCCTCGCACCTCGTTATTATGATCTTCAACTTTGGTGTTTGAAAATCGATTCTTGAGGCAACAAAGGAACATTAAGATCAATATCAAGAGTCTTAGAAGAAGTAGGCGGCTTTACCTCGGAAGATTTCTCGATAAGTTTGATGTATAGCGTCGGATCGTGTCTCGCTTACAAGATATTTCATGAACGAAGAAAGAAACATCATCATCGCCACTCACATGAATTTTGGTTGAAGCGGACATGTAGTATAAACCGATGATCTTATCTTTAATCGATATTTGTTAGTGAGATAGGTAATCACCGTAGGTAGGTGATGTTAATCGAAGTAAAACTCCACGAATTGATGTCTCAAAATCCAAATAAAGTTTGAATTTTGGGAATTAGCCAAGTCATTTTTCGGGTTTTGTGTTCGGGATTTGTGTTCACCGTTCTAGAAACAATAAACAAAAAAACTTCACTTGAAAATAGGACCTTTAAGTCGCTCAATATAAAATTCGCTAAACTTTTCCTCCACAATATTCATTACCCGCTCATTCACAAAGTATATTTCCGCCAAATAAGATGTGACTATACTATAAAAGCGTCAAGTTTACTCATTGGGTAAATAAAACAATGGCTCCTCCTCCGCCTCTACCTCCGGATCAAATCGAAAGCCATTGGAATACTACATCAATGCTACACACTGCGAATGTCCAAAACCATTACCGGTGGAAGTACAAACCTCTTGGACACGGACTCATCCCGGTAGAAGATTCAAGGCCTGTCCAATTTATGTAATATTATTATGCATTATACTTATTTTACTTGTTAGGTTGAATATGTGAATTTAACAAATTTTTATTTTAGGACAAAAGACCAAATGTAACTTCTATGGTTTCCTAGACCCGAACTACCAAGTCAAGATTACAAAGATTTGTTTTACAAGGAACATGAGGAAAAGAAACATTTAATGAAGACGGAAAGAGTTCATCTCGGATGAAGTTATTGAGGTTTCAAACAATGATATCATGAAAGTGTTGGATGAGTTGACTTTTATCAAGTCAAGAGTGCAAGTTCATGACAAAGTTGTGTTAGTTTTCGCTTTGTTGTTCTCTTGATCTTTGTAGTTTGGTTATGGTAATCTATTTACCAATAAGTGTTATGTAATATGTATGTTATAGTCTTTACCAATAAGATTGTATGTAGTCGTTTTTCAAATCAAATGGATGTTTGTAAAAACAAACGCTTTTAGCAATTAACACAAAATGTTTGTTGCAAATCAACAATATCACAACACGATATTTGGATGGTATGCATGGGTGTTAGGAATATACCAAGTTGCGCTACACATACATGCATAAGAAGTTGTCTTTTGATGCCCTTCACGACATCCGATTATGTTACATTTGGTTGAACAACAAAGTCTAAAACCACATACAAGCCATACCCAAATAGATGAAATGCATCTTTATTCATCACTTGTATGAATGACATCTTATACTTCCAAAAGTACTCCACCATATGCTCTCGACACGCCAAAGCAACTTGAAGAGGGTCATCAACCTTCATACTTAATTTGTTACCCACTGTGCAAAAATACATACCCAAACTCCGCAATCACCGTATGCATTGGCTTGTATAGGGACATCATCCGCAACTCGAAATGTGATCTTATAATCGAAAATGATATTGATTTAGCTTGAAGAACTTTACACAAGTTTAGATATTGTGGTAGCTTTCTCTCAAAAGTGACCCTCCATTTTAAATTCTTTTCTCTCGTCTCGTGTTCAGGCGCACCTAGTGTGTCATAAATTGTTATAACTCCGACGAATTTGCAACTCGGCGAGAAACCAAAGGCACTCGGCACGTTAACGGAAAGTATACCTAAATGTGATCAAATAATCCATGTCATAATTCATCACATTTTACCATGTACATATATTTACCCAAATATATAGAAGAAAGTATGGTCTTTATATACAAACCTTCTCAACACTAGACCATGGCAATGGATAGCGTTGACCAAAGGCGTAGTAGGCACGCATAGACCCTTCAAGGATAGAGGAAGAGAAAATGGTCCAGCCATAGCCCAATCGGCATTGCCCGCCTAAACCGCCACATTAGATCAACCCGAGATCCGGATGTGCAGAAAAATTTTATAAGCAAAATACCGGTAAACTAATTCAAAAAAATCATAGGTACCTCATCTCCTAGCCATCCTTTTTATTGCCTCTTCCATAACCCAACAAAGCCAACCAAAATTTTCGATGAACAACGATGTCGCCAAGACCCCAAGGAAAGCTATCGATGACTTCAATTTTTTATAAAGGTATCCATACACGCCGGTTTAGTAATCTTGTTGATATCGCAACCTTCGTGACGTTATGATCCCGAAATTTTTAAAAACAAGATTAATGTATATGTCTTTAAGATGTCTGCTTGTAAATGTAGTTCTTCTATACCTCTACCCATGATTCCAACGATTATCTTCACCAGTGGTGGATTAATATCTTTTCTCGCCTTTTCGAACGTCGCTTCGAAGAACCGTGGAGTCGTAGGAGGAGATTCACGATGGTTCCCGCAAACACTTGCCCACCGCTTTGTCCTTTTGAGTCATCATCTTCTTTCAAAACAGAGTACTCTCTTGGGTAACTTTCTCATCACTCTTTGGTAACTTTGGCCTTTCTAGTTTTCTTTATTGGTAGGGCATTATAACGTGATCGTCTCGAACTTACTTGCGCTTCTCTTCCTTTTACCCCGCATGAAAACATATTGTATGTAAAAATTCATCATTGAAATAACATCAAACTTTTGAAGTACATGTGGTAACTTTAATGAATAATGTAGCTGCACTCGGAAGTCAGAGGCAAAGGCTTCGGCTTGTCCGCCGAGGTATGAATCATCTTCGCCTTGCCTTCACAAAGATCATTATCAATTTTGTCTATTACCGCCTTGGTTGACAATCGATTTGCAACCGTAACTCAACCCCGGTTTCTTTCTCTTTAACGTGGGCATCAACATTGTATGCTTCGTCCCCCATCCACGCCATTTGTGACATCGCCTCACGATCATGAGAGTGTTCATCAACAAGATTGCAATTAACAATGACATTTTCATTAACTTGAACACCTCTATAGTTTTATCATCGGATTTAAAAGTACTTCATGATCATGAGAGTGTTGATCAGCAGCAGTGCAATGAACAATGGCATCTTCCTTACCGTGAACGACCTTTACAGACTTACCATCAACATTAAACACACCTTCATGAGCCTGTATTTCATGTGCTTGAACCGCCTCTCCAGGTTTATCATCACCACTTAGCACCACCTCACTCGGTGTTTCGCCATCTTCATTGTTTTCAGCAGGTTTTTCTTCATCTATCCCAACCTGTTTGTCGTGAAGACAATAAACAGAGAAATCATCTTCTAGCTCCACCTGTTCATCTAGCTGCATCTGTTTCCCCTGTAATTATACAACAATAACACATCTATATGGATGACCAACTATATCAAACATGTATAGATAGTGCAGGTGGAATTTATATATACGTACTTCAACAGTTGATTGAGAAAACGTTTCATTCAAATTAGGTAAATTCAAATGACTGGGATCATGATCTGGAATGTGATCATCTAACGGCAATGGTCCGTCGTGAAGACAATATTCCACGAGCTGCGACATAGTTGATGGAAAAGCGGCAGGGTCTATATAAGTAAGACCAGCTTGTTCGTTTTCAGCATTTACACAACTCGATTTGTCGCCATTCTGTAGTTAACCAAACTGATTTAGGTATGTAACCAAAAAACGATAAAATAAAAAGTACTACTAAAAGGAACATAACCTTATTATAATCAGCCGAATGAACATCTCGAGAACGAAGATCAAAGAAACTAGAACTACCATTCCAGTTTTCATTATCAATGGGACTTTGTCCAGAACAAGCCTCATCCGATTTGCCGTGCGTATGAGTTGAAGTCTGATATTTAAAATATACAATCAATTATACTACTAAAGAAACCTGCTAGCAGTGGATTCACAGTGGTTTGATAGACACTAGCAGTGGTTTCATAGACACTAGCAGTGGTTTCATAGACACTAGCAGTGGTTTGATAGACACTAGCAGTGGATACATCAAATTTACAAAAACAGCCCCTCAAGTGATAGATTAACAGGAACCTGCTAGCAGTGGATTGAAAACCACTAGTAGGGGTTTGATAGACGCTAGCAGTGGATACATCAAATTTACGTAACACCACCCCAATCGAAACATTAACAGAACTCGCTAGCGGGGATTGAAAACCACTAGCGTGGGTTTGATGTACGCTAGCGATGGATACATCAAATTAACAAAACAACCCCAAAGTATACATTATCGTGTCAACTCCACCAAGTTTTTAAAAGAAGTTGTAATATAAGTTGTAATATACATTACCATGTTCACCTTTGGACGTTGTATCTTTAGAACTTCCTCAACAACGGCAAGTCTATTTTCAATTTCATCAAGGACTCCCACATTAATGTCTAGCTTGGTCGGGTTGTATCTTTATTGGCTCGGGTTGTATCTTTAGAGCTTCCTCTACAACAAGCAAGTCTATTGTTAATATCGTCAAGTCGATTGGAACTTTGACCTTTATCGCCATCGCCACATCTTTATCACCTAACGCCACATCTCAGACGCTTATCACCACCCCTTGCACCTACAAAGCAAGATCGAAACAGAATGTGCAATGGTCAATTGTCAACGTGAATACAACCATGGTTTGCACAAACAGCCAACTTACCTCATTATTGGGATCATCACAGTAGACTAGCCAACTGGCTCAAATATGCATTACTTGGTGCAAACCATGGTTGTAACATTTCCGCATTTGTTGGAAGAAGATCCAAGACTGGATTAGAACCCTAGTAAACAAACAATTATAAAGTTAAAAACAAATATAACGAAGTCCTAACTTATTTGACAAATACAAACAAATGGAAATGCTTACAGGACCAAAAAGTTGGGCATAATGGCGTTTGGCAAATGTTTTACCCTTTGACCAACAAAAACAACGTGGTATCTTTGACGGGTCTTTGTTCCACCATGAACTGCTAGTGGGATAACTCTCAAGAATCCATATCTAAAATAAACGAAAATTATAAATGCATTGTATGAACTGCTAGTAAACAAAAACTGATATGTTCATAAATGTATACACATCTAACCTTAAAAGCCAAGAAAAAGCCAGAAATATTATATGTTGCAATTGTAGAAGGGTTTTCTTGCAATTTCTCTCTCAGTGAGCATTGTAATGGCGGGTACCACATTGGCTAAATTTTTGTAAAACGGGTCCACAAGAACTCTCCCATGGATATGCATTCCATGCCCCAAAATCCTCAACTAATTGCAACAAATGATTGTCAACAATGTACCAAGGTCCACGACCTATGAACACGACCTCGGCGACTAGCAACAGACATACCCTTACCGCATCCTCACCGATAACTTTGAAAAACCGTGTCATTCCCAAACAAATCTAAAAGCTCAATCCTTTTACGCTTACCTTTCTTATTAATTGTTTTTCGGAAAGACACGCAAAGCAAAAGGACTTGAGCAATTTCTACTGAGGGAGGCAACGACCAAAACGAAATCCCATCAATAGAAACTGCTCCCGATCGAATTTCAATACATTGTTCCCAATTTTGTATAAAATGGGGACAAGAATCAACAAGTTTGTCGATATATACCGGTGTTGTAAAACGAAATTAACAATATGATTGCCTTTACCTAGGTCGAATATCTAACCATGGCCCAAAAACAGCTTGTTCGAACGAAATTTCATTCGATCTGGATTCCTTGACAATTTAGACTTAATTTCCGAAAACAAGTGTACCTTGGAACGAATAGTTACCTTAGCATCAAAATATTTGGGAATGTCACCATTTTCGAGTTTAATTTACTGAATAATTAGGGATTGATTTAGGATTTCACAATTTTCAATTGTGTTTTTCCGTAGTAGTGTTGGTTGTGTGTGTTTGTATTTGGGTTAAAATTTGAAAACAGGGTAAAATTTAAAAAAAGTTGTAAAACTACTTTTGAAACAAGATTTTAGGTAATCTTGTTAATGTACGTAAAATAGTCGCTTATGTTTTTACGCTTAAGTCGCTCAACCTCGGGAAAGAACTAAATGTATAAAAAATATTTTGTATCTTTGACTTTTTTAACTAAAGGACAAAACCAAATTTCGCTAGATTCTAAAAACGGTCGCTTAGATTCGGTCATTTGGAAAATCATAGCAATAAAAGTCGAAAAATGATTGGGTACACAAACTTCAAGGACACTTGTCAAGTTTATATGAAAAGTAGAAAAGTCGCAAGTCTCAAAGTTTATTTTGGAAATACCCAAACTTTTTTCCTAAAAAGTGATGACACCTTGAGCGAAAAATGCATTCTTAGAATTTCCCCTTTAAAGAATTATCTCTTAAACTTATTGCGGAAAGATTCTATCTGACATTGTTGTTAAACAATCATGAACCATTTGCTTGTACCTAGGACTTTTATATGCAACATATTCATAAAAACCTTTTATTGTTCACAATATACCACCTACACCCACAGTTTTATATGATTTCACAAGATGGCCCTAATAATATAGAAATGCAAATCAGTTTGGGTTTGCCAAAGTACACCAAGATGGATCTAAGTTTCTCAAATGTGTGTATCGATAATAGAATATCAGTGGAATTGAAATTGTAAGAGGTTTTAGCGGGTTGGCCATGGCCCTCCTTATATTAAACATGGCTCCGTCCCTGCTATCCTTCGTCACCTCCCAACTCGATCACCTTTGGCATGCATTTTCCTAGTGAGATTGGTCAGATCTCCGTGACAATCTTCCACTGGCTAAGACAATTGATCCCTCATGAGCTCTACTGTACGTACTTACCACAACAATCCAACGATATATATGCGATAGCAACTTCCTACACACACATACTCAAACAAAAACACACAGAAACACGTACTACATATATTGTCTATCAAGAGGGTTTCATTACAATATACTAAACACCATATTTTAATTGTGCGGGGTCATTTTTGGGATTCCAAACACTACTGGGGGGCCTAAGTGAAAATTTTCTATTTTTATCAGGACAAATCCTACGGTTGTATCGAGTATGCCGTAATTTTAGGGTTTCATTTCTCACATTGCACTTCCACCTAAAAAACCTGCTCTAAATTTAGCGAAATGGCCTCAGAAAAGAACACCTTCCGACCGGAAGCTTCATCTCAAACAGTATCCGAGCTCTTATCTCAGCTAACAGAAACTTGGAAGAAGCGTGAGGAATATTTGTGGCAAAAAGTTACGGATAATGAGGCATTTATGCAATCAGATTTGAGGCATGAGGAGGAAATTGAAGTTTTCAAAAAGAAATATGAAATGTTAGATAACAACTTGAAAAAGACGCAAAATGAAATTGATAAACAGACTGAATCTTTGAAAAAGAAAATTGAAGTGCTGGAAGATGATGTGCAGAAGAAGGTAAATGATATTGATGAAATGAAGAAGGTGAATGATCAGTATATGAAGAAGATTAGGGAATATAAAAGAATGTATTCGGATTTTGGTGTTAGGGTTTTGAGCATAGAGAAATTAGGGAATGAGCTATTAAAGGGTTCCGGGTGTTCGCCCGTTGATTTGGAGGTTAAGAAACCGAAGAACGTTGCTGCTGGTAAAAAAAACTTGAGTTTGTTGATATTTATTTGCTGTTTTATGGTATGTGTATGTTCTAGTAGTGAGTTAACCGATTTATAGTACATCGTTGCTTATATGACTCATAAGTGTTTTATAGCATGTAAGTACTCTTGGGTTTCTCATGTTGCGGCTCGGGTAATGATTAAGTTTCTGTCCTAATAGTCGTAATTTGGGCTTTAATTAGGAAAATAGCTATTGTGGCTTGTTTTGCTTGCACTTAGTCTAGTGGTTTGTCGGTTAGTAGTTAAAACATTTTCTTTTGAAAGGCGATGATTACTGTAGATATTTAGCAAGATGCTAGAAACAAATAACAAAGTTACAAAATAGGATTACAAGCATCTGCTAGATCATGTAGCCAAACATTCCATAGTGGACCTAAATTCATCTCCATGTAAATCTTTCCTCGCTTATAGTAGTTAAAACTTCTCCCAATGTTTATTTAAGTAAAGTTTGATCGATTTGTAAAGTATTTGTATCACTAGATGAAATATTTTTAGATATAATTAGAAGTACCTAACTACCTGTTATAAATAAGAAACTGATGGTGCTGATTTTTGAAGTTACGTGATCACTTTGTATATATACATATCCAAACACCATTTGTTATCACGCCTTAAGTTATTTTAGGTTGTATTTTTGTGGTGGTATATGAGAACAGGGAGTGTATTAGCAGTTTTCATAAGTTGGATAACTACATATATAAGACAAAAACGAGTGTGGAAATATCTCTATTTTCATGTGTGCGTCAAACTGTTAAAAATGGATTTCTAATTATTTTTTCGTTATGTGTTTGTGTTTCTCTTACAACTTCATTCCATATATAGATATGTTGCTGGTAATTTAAAGGGATTTTAACGACGTAGTGTTATTGACTTGGTATGTTGTGGTGCTTTAGGCCTATTTTTGCTCTAGAAACGATTTAGTAACTTAAACTCTCATTTATAAATATACAGAAAGGATAAGTGATGGCTTTTTAAACCCAAATCTTATGGTAGATATTTATCTATGACAGAAAGTAGTAGACTTCCTCCGCCGCCGGGCTTTGAAGAAATAGTCCCCAAACCCAAAAAGATAACAGAATCGAAGCTTTTGGAGATCATCGAGATAGATGATGATGATGATGACGATGACGATGATCATGATTTAATCAATAATTGCTCATCAAAAAGACAACGTGTTTCAGATTCCAAAAGGTATGCAAATCTTGGTTCTATTGTGACGCTCTTAACGGTTCTTGCGTCATCTTTATGCTTATTAAAATAATAGGTGCAACCCAGCTCTTCGTTATGTACCAAATTAATAGAAAGATGTCGCTTTCTTCCTCCTTCAAGAATGGTAGACGGTTAAATAGAAATCCCAAATTGTCTTTGAATCTTGAATTTTGTGAAAAATTTTTATTCTGAAACCAGCGTATGGTTTATTCATCAGAATAGTTGGTCAGTAGCTGTTAGAGGTCATGTGAATCATGAATTTCTATGTCTTTGATCATAATTTTTTCCAGATTGGTTAGATTTGTTAAGAGGGTGTTTATTAGAAAGAAAAACCTTATATCTTTTTAGTATCAGATAAATAGTCAAGCAACTCCCAATCTTATTATATAAACTCCATATAAGCAGGTTAGACTGGAAATTCCAAAATACCCATTTGAAAATTACACATAAGTGAGACTTTAGTGATTCATGACTAATATTTGACCAATTATAAGTTTGAATCGAGCTCATAACCCTTAATTTACCCATAAAACTTTTTTCGTTTCACGTCTATGTAAATTGAATTGTTCTTGGTGGGGTTTTCAAGATTACCCTAATATGTTGGACGGATTTGGCAGACATCAATTATCCTAAGGCAAAAACTCATTTTGACTGGGTTGTTCAATCGACCACTTAGATCGTATGAAGGTATAGGAATAAGCTTTGCTTCGATCCAAAAACTCGGTTTGAGGGTATAATGGGAATTTCATAATATAAATTTTGGTTTAACTGATTTTCTTTCGAAAATGGGCAAGTATGATAGATTTATTGTTTATATTGGGTAAATATAAACAATAAATCTATCATTTTGATTATTTGGTGTATATATGTCATTTTGATTATTTGGTGGGTAAATATCGCGTTTTTATGTTTAAGTTGGGTACATCAATATATAGAATTGACCCTTTTTATTTACCTGGTCGAGATTGTCATCTCTAGTGTTCACTGACTAATGCACCCATGATGTGCAGGTAATTGGACATGCAAGTACAAGACTCAAAGTCATAACTTTCACTCTGGTATAATCTAAAAAAATCAAGACAATAGGTAAATTGCTTTTCCGATATATTCTGCTTTATTTGTGGTTATATTTGTACCTGTAAGCTATGCTAGCCATTTATGTTTAGCATACTCCTAAAATGAAATCATAAGCCTCAATCTTTTGTTAAATAAAATGTTTGCACCATACACAGCGATTACATGTTGTTTTGTTTGTTGTTGTTGTTGTTGTTGTTGTTGTGGTTGTTGTTCTTCTGCTTCTTGTTGTTGTTGTTGTTGTTGTTGAGTATGGTGCTTTGTTAATTGACATGTTTCGACGGTTAAGACAATGAGAGTAACTATTTATAGTTAGTAAGGAAGGTTTCACATTATTAAATCTGTTGCGTGTTTGGTACAGTACGTGAATGAATATTTCCATTCTACGCGATTCAGTTGTACCAAACACCCTGTGTACTGATTGAATCGCCAAGAATGGAAATGTAGTAGAGAATGGAACGTGTTCTCTTGTTTGCTAAAAGTATATAATCAAGTAGTGAAATGGTTTAAAGTATTGATACGTATGTTTGGCATGAACATAGAATGAAATTACTGGTCAACAAAAAAGGAGTCAGTGTGTTCTGTTTTGGTTTGCTTTTTTACATAAAAATTCACGATTGAACCGACTAAATATCGAAGCTTTAATATGTTGTAAGGAGGACTCTAACCAAGTGAACACGACGGTAAAATCAATGTTTTAAAACCGTTTTTTATCGACCGGTTAAGTCGCCGGTTCACGGGTCACGGTTCAACCGGTTGAACCGCCAGTCGAACCGGTTCTATACATATATATACTTTTCCTATATTTAATAAGTAGTATTGCATAATCTAATAATTTATCCGCTTTTATTCATACATTCGATTAAACCCATGAAGAAGATTGAGACTATACCAAAAATTTTGCTTTTTAAGTTTACATCTATAAAAATATAGCCAAAATTTTCAAGGTGATTCTAAATTATAAAATGGTTTATAGTAAAACTATATTAATTTGTGATTCTAAGATAATACAGTATATAACTATAATTTACTATTTTACAAAATTTTAACATACATTAGTTATCATCATTTTAACTTTTCAATTAAACTTAGAAAAGTTAATGGGAAAAAAATCATTTTGTTAATTAAAAAAAAAAAAAATTGATAAAAGTCATGACCGGCCGGGTTTATCAAACCGGTCAACTGGTCAACGAAAACTCATGCGGTTCAATCCGGTTCTCAACCATACAAAACCCGGTCCTATCTTGCCGGTCTCGAGCGGTTCCCTGTTCAACCAGTTGAACCGCCGGGTCAACCCGGTTTTAAAACATTGATAAAATGAGATTTATAAAACACTTTCAACGCCTCACATGCTTGACCCAATGCTACAAGTTTATTCCATAACCAAAAAAAGCATTAGAACTGAAGCCTTGATGCAATTCTGCATCTCAATTTGGAAATGCACGATCACGTCCCAACAATCATACAACTTAGTTCCACATCCACAACAACAACAACAAAAATGTGTGTAATACAATAAACACCTCCAGTATCACAAATGAATGTCGTAGTAGATTTGAATGAATTAAATCCTTATGTATTTTATCCAATAAACAAAAAATTTGAATAAATTATTCAACTCTGATAAGAAAAACAATGGTTCTTGAACAAATCATGGCGGTTGTCACAGTTGTTAGTATTGCTAACGATTGTACAATAGATTGCACTACCGAGCTCGATGATGATCAAAGGTATGAGGGTGTATGTTCCACCCAAGACTTGCCTTTCACCGAGAAATAAGAAATACGAAACACTACGTTAAGTGATTACGCAGGGTATGACCTGCGAACAACCTCCGGCGTGAGTAAGTATGAGTTCGGTTGTATAAGTGTGTGTAAGTAAAGAGATGAGTGTGAAATGAGCATACCATAATCCATTGCCTTCCAACCTATTTATAGTGGATGAAATAGGGTTGAGAGCACTTCGCATGAATGTCGGAGATCATGGGGCGTCTCATGATTGTGGGTAACCGCTAGGTTTAGTGACCCACGCTCGACTTGACGGGAAGCCAAGAGAGAGGAGATTGTGGGTTTGACCAAGTCGAGGTTCCCCATCCGGTGCTTCTTCGTCGGCCATACCCCAAGGGCTTAGGGCTTCAAATGGCGAATTCCCACGAGGCAACCTTCGTAATAACGAATGGTTTGACGCCTATGGATATTCGGAATCCTAACTTGGGCCTTGAATGGAAGGGCTTCGACACGCCTCGAGGAGTGTCCTTGAGCTACTTGGAGGTACATCATCAAGCACCCCAATCGAAAGTGATGTATATGAGCGAAGAGGCATTGCTTTCGACTTCATGCTTCAAAAATACCATCCTGCCGCTAATCTTATTAATTGAAAGATAACTATGCAACTAACTAAGCGCATTTAATTCCAATTAAACCTTCGGCTGCCCGCCACAGAATTACAATTTCCCATGTTACCCGGAGACCAAAAGACTTATTTAAAATTCAAAAACTATTGAGATCGGATAAGAGTAAATAGCAGGTACACGTGTGCGGCTAGGAAAGCGGTAAAAACAATATTTAAGGAGGGGTTGTTGAAACCCTAAAACATTTTACTCTCTTCACCACTTTCTACACGCAGTAAAATTGTGATCGCCTTCACTCCGAAATCAAAAGGTAAACCTTCCCTCTAACTTGTAGCTTGTTTGTTTGTTAAAACATGGATTCCAAGTTTATCATAAAACAGCAAAAATGTACATTATCTGCAAAAGAGTTACATGATCACTTATCTGATTACCCAATCCCACCAGAGCACAAAGTGATGTTACCCAAGTCTAATCAGGGTATTTTTGATGCTCCTCAAGGTTTCGTAGGGCTATACACACATGCATTTAGCCATTCTAACCTTAGGATTCCAGTACACCCACCGATATTAGAGTTTATGCAATACTACAAGGTTCATATCTCTAGGTTCAACCCCTTTGATTTAGCCAAACTGACCACATTCATAGTGATGTGTAAAGCATATGGCTATGAACCAACATTAAAGGTTTTAAAAGGATTTTTGAACTTGTATCCTGGGGGCAATTGGTTAACTTTAGCGAAAAGACCTGAATTGGATGTGCCAAACCTGTTTGGGAGGGTGTATACCAACATAAAAGGTTGGAAAGGTAGCTTTTTCTATGTGCAAAACACTATTATTCCCCAACTATCCGTAGTCATTGAATAAGGAGTATATGTTTGATGCAAACGGTACAATGACCCCTTGCCATATGAGGTGCAAAGGATCCCTATTATCGCTTTAGCTAAATATCCCGTGGATGTGCAAGTGTTCCCAAGCCATCTTATACATGGTCGGGATTGCCCGAGTGGGAGGGTCTTCCAAGAAGCTCATGTTATCATGTACCAAGGACAAAGTATGCTTAGCTACTTCTATTTAAGTAGGACCAATGTAGCACTGATATTTATTTCTTCTTGTTTCTTTTTGCAGAGATGTCATTCAGGAACTTTATGTACCAGGATTTAGATGAAGACTTGAGCTTAATGCCTGCTGAGAAGGCCGAAGATTCTTATGGTGTTGGCTCTCCTTCTACATCCGTGAACAACAATGAGGTAGACACTCCGAATCCGGAGCCCATTGCATCGGTACCCCCTCAAGCTGCGTTGGAGGGTCCGTCCCAATTTGTTGAGAATGTTGCTGACTCGGACGATCCTGCGGATGAGGATGTCCCAGTTATAGGCTCAACAGGATAGTGATGATTGAAAAGTAGAAAGGGAACAAGCAGCCAAGGTCATTAAGTCTTCCAACAAAGGAAGAATCCCTCCCCGCTCGGATCGAGGGTTGTGAAGCATAAGAGTGTCAAGGCGTAAAGTTTGTGAAGTCGACCTTGGTTGCGGATGAATCAGTGGAGGTGCATGGTAAGCAGTTTCTCCTTATAAAATATGTGAAGTCATAATTGTCACAACTAACTTAGCCTTTATACATTGTATTGGTCGCAGGCCTTTTAGAGACGAAGGGGCTTCCCAATGCCTTGGCCTGTCACCAGATTGTCGATCATGTCACCCCTCCTCAATGGAAAGGTATGCTGGAAAATATGTCCATTGAAAGGTTTTGTGACATGCATGACAACGGGGTTGCGAGGCAGGCGGTATTAGATAATCAATTAAATGCCGTAACCGAGAGTTGCTCGAATCGTGCCAAGCCGAGGCTAAGTGTGACGAGATTGAGGGAATGTTGAGAAGATCCCCATCGCCCAAGACCTTCGTGGAAAGGTATCCCAGTTGACAGTTGAACTTGGCAATCTTAAGTTGGAAGAAGCCAAGGTCATCACTCTAACAGCCGTAATGTTGTTCTTGAGGCGAAATGTCCGGGTTGGAAAGTGAGAGGCTAGGCTCGGAGAGGTAGAAGTGAAGTTGAGGAGGAAGTCGATGGCTTGCGATGAGGTATAAGATGTTGCAAAAGGATCGTGCGGAGGTCGCTTGAAGGTGGTGCCTTACATAGCCATGGAGCTCTACCACAATGATGAATTGGGGTTCGGATGTAGAAGGTCATCAAATCGCCCATTTTTCATGGACGGTGCTTGGCTGGAGGAGGTCCAAAACAGTAAGCCCATGGACCTTTCCAAGATTGAATGCTACCGTCCCACTTTGAAGGCCGAGTATGATGAGGCGGAAATGTGTTCGCAACCGCAGAGTACTCCTTCCTTGCCGAGGCTACCAAGGATCCTATGGCACCCTCAAGACCTCCTTTCCAAGAAACCTCGAAAGTCAAGCCTACCACTCCCACCAAGAAGACTATATCTACCAAGCCCGCCTGCTCAACCATCCCCACTCCATCCCCAAAAAGTAGGAATGAAGGCGCCATGCTTAAAGAATTTGGTTTCAAGGGTGGCATGTACCCTTTAAAACAATTTGTGTTCTTAAACAATGTTTGTCTTGAACAATTTAAATATTTGTGATGTGATGTATGGCCTTGTGCCAAAGACAACGTAACTGGGGCTTCGGTCCCTTAGGCAGGTGTAAGGGCATTAGCCTTTATTTTGAATGGTAAAGTGTGGGGGAATACCTCTACACACTTAGTTATTATTTGTGTTTGTCTTTGTTAACTTCTCGTACGTCATTCTTCCGACGCTTAAGTTTTACAACCTAAGGTTAAACAACCTCATTGCGTGTAAATTGCAACACCAAGAATATAATGACCAAATTTGATCATTGATGAGGGTCGCGACCCACTCTATCTCAAATCCTTTAAGTAGTATGACTCAGTATTTATTTTACAGCGCCAAAACTACTAGGAGAGTTAATGTGAATGTTAAAGTTGGCTTGAATGATTAGGCGTGTATTACACCTTGAGCCATTTTATTCGACATTGAAACTTATTAACGACTTGGCTGAACAAATCTTTGTGTTTAAGAAACGAAGCAAGAGATTTATGGGAAATGTCTTATTTATCATTGAATTGGTAGAGAGGATTACATCATTTTTGAAATGAAAACTAAGACAGCTATCAATAATGTTTGCTTTCCCTTGAGAAGCTTCTAATTACAAGAAAAAAGTACAAGTACTTCTTAAACATAGAACTTTCGAAGGTTCGTACCATTCCATGTCCCGTCGATGGGTTCTCCGAGAAGAGTGGCGGTTTGTAGGCTCTGTTGTCGTAGGCCTCGGCCTACCATGTAAGGTCCTTCCCAAGTTGGTCCCGCTTTCCCTAGTATTCGGCTTTGATTGCCTTTGCTGAGGCGTAGCACGACTCCCAGTGCTTAAAAGTGGAAGGTCCGACCCTTTTGTTGTAGTAGCCTTGATCTTATGTTTGTGTATTGCTTCGGATGGAGGCTATTTCTCTTCTTTCTTCTAGCGGATCAAGGTTTTCCCGATCCTTTCGTTATTTTGGGAGGCATCATACGCTGCCACATGCTCCGTGTGTACACTTAGCTCCCAAGGGATGACCGCTCGCTCCATATGTTAGGTCAAGGGGTTTCTCCATTGCTTGACTTAGGGTGTGTTCGATGGGCCCAAAGTACTTGAGGAGCTCATCTACCCATCCACGGTGAGTTCGTCCCACCTTTTTCGATCCCTTTGACGATGTCTTTGTTTGTAACCTCCACCGTCCGCTACCTTGTGGATGGTAGATGGATGTCCAAGACGCTTTATGTTGAGTCCTTGATGAAGTCGTAGAAGACTCCTTGATGAACCTTCCCGTTGTCGATATGATTATGTGGGCACTCCAAATCGCACACAATGTGTTCCCACACAAACTTCTCGATCTGTCTCCCGTGACGGAGGCTAAGGGCTTAGCCTCCACCCACTTAGTAAAGTAATCGATTGCCACCAAAGAAGAATTTGACTCCTCCGGAGCCATTGGCATAGGTCCCACGATATCGATGCCCCACCGAGAGAAGGGCCATGCGGATGTCACACTTGTCATGTCCCGCTTTGGCATCTTTGGAACGCTTGAGTGTATCCGACAAGCTTCACATTTGTTGTGTTTAGTACATAGTACTTCCACTAAAAAAAAAAATTTAATTTGGCCATTTTGGGGAAAAGGGACTAAAAGGGTACATTTATGATCAAATTCGCCATAATTTCCCCCACACTTAGAAATGAATATTGTCCTCAATATTCAAAGTACCTACCGTTATGCCGAACTTAGAACGTAAAAGATAACATTACTAGCTAAGTGTAGAAACATATGATTATTCTCTTTTTAATATTTACAATTTTCATTCATTTTTTAGATTTATATACAACATGTGGGGCATCTCCCCCACACTTAGGTGATACACACGGGTGAAAACCCATGTTTAACTACTGTTTTTGATTACCGAGTCGCTAGCTTGACTCGATCCCCGCATTCATTGGTTCATGGGGAAAGTAAGTGGAAGAGACAATCTCCATCGGACTTTCATTCAAGATGTTTGTATAAACATTGAAGTACGCGAAAGTTCCACACCGATGAGATATACATAGAACCGGCTCAAAAATGATAAATGAAAATGCAGGGATCAAAAATAGTGTCCTCATTCCCAAAGGAGAAAAGGGAACGAGAAACCACACCATCTGTGAAAAATGGAATAAAGATGTGCATCACAATGCAATCCCATTCTTCATCAGTGAGGAGCAAATCACCATTTGTTAGATTTTTAAGTTTAGACTTGAAGTTTGTATGGTGATTGGCAACAAAATTTCCGGGAGGGAGAGCTGAAACGGTTCTTCAATCAATGATTTTCAAGAAAGAGGATGTCTCCTCCGAATCAAAGTAAGTATTGTCAATCCTGTTGGAATTGACTCATCACTAAGAAAAGCATCGACCTCCTTCCAAAAGTTGTCATCTTCCTCATCTGGAGTGAGAGAAGGAATGGAAGAGTCGGAAATGGGACAAGAAATGAGTGAATGATCATTATATAGGAGACTTTCAATTTCTCCAAGATCGGCTTCGAAATCAAAGAGATCATCGTCACTTTCCGATGAAAGTGGACTGATGTGAGTGAGTTCATTGGTGAACTCCTCAAGAAGAGGATCAGACTGTGGAAGTGATGCCTCAACATACTCGATGTTTCCATAGGAAGCACAATCGTCGCTAAGATCGGAGAAAGTCTTAAAATGATCTTTTGAACACTCAAGAGGGAAAAGAATCACACATATGATCGAAGTTCCTGTGACTCTCTCGGATTGGGACAAGGTTCTCAACACTAGACTTTATGAATTCGTCCGATTCCTCTTCGTGAACAAGGTCAAGATGCTCATCCCCATGTTCGGAGAGTGAGTGGGAATATCGGGTGATAACAACAGATCGAGGGAGTTGAGAAGGACTAGCATACATATGTTTTATACTTTCCATTTGTTCTTCCGCTAGTAATTCCATCATAGTCTTTTCTCCCGATTTTTCATGGAAGGAATTTCAACCGATGAACTTGATGAATCTGCACAAAATTGACTAATATCAAGGGTAACTTCATCATCATCGTCATCGGGAATGAAACGGAATCGAGAGCTAGATTTGGCGCTTTTTCTTTTGCAATTGATTCCTAATAGATTTTCAAAGGCAATTTGGGAATTTAATTTTGCAACCCGCTCTTGACTAACAAAACTTCCATGGATTTTGATTTGGATTATCTTGGGAATGTTTACATTCCTTCAAATCTTCACTAAATCCAAAAGATCAAGGAGAAGATTTTGAGGAAGTGGCTCAGCCGAGGTGGTGCTCGATTCATTTGGTCTTGTAGAGGTTGGTTATGATACGAGCGCTTGTTTTTGTTCAAGTCACGAGCTTGACTCCACCCTTATTTACTAAGTAAGAGGTGTTTCTCCCTTCACTTGAAACTATATGTTTGTGAAAATAGCGATAAACACCATGAGGGTGTGAAATTAATAAAGGATGGGGAAATGATGGATAATGATCATACCTTAAAGGAGATGTCATTTCCCTCCTTAACTTACCCATATTAGTTGATGGCATTGATGATTGGTTCACCTCATGATGTGGTTGATTAATAGGCTCATATGTCTCTTTGTAAATCACTGAAGTGTCCAAGATCTTGTCCTCTAATTCCTTTGCAAGATCAACTAAAATTGGTTCAAGAGCAGAGCTACATAACCATCATCGGGAGATGTGACGGGTTGCACGATTTCATACATAATTTCAGCAACCTGTATAGGAAAGCAAACAAGATTGTTAGTAATAAAAGAAGAGCTAGAAGTCATACCGTTTTGTGTTGTGGTTGATTCCTCATTAGCTTGTGGAATTGCTTCATCACCCTTTAAGCTCTTTGCTTCCATCGTTTTCAATTGATCATTGCTTTTTTCTTTATTTCTCACACTCTTCAAATGTCCTGGAAATGAAATAGGTGGTACATAAGGTCTGATATAAGATAAATCACGAGGAACCGGCTCATTGTTTACTTCTTTCATCTTTCCCACTGTTGCTTTGATAGTTTCAACCATATTCTTTTACTTTCCGGACCTTTTGGTTTAATTCATCAAGCTTAGCCTCCAAGCTTTTCCTCTTATAGTCAAGCTTTTTAAATTTAAGTTCGCGTCCTCCTTGAATTTCCTAATCCATTTGTCATTCGAGCCGTGCATCCTTTTAAATTATCCGAGAATTTATTTACGGCTACCTCCAATGACTCAATATACTTGACCGCTCATATGCTTTGCATTCTTCTTGGAGGAATGAACGCCTTCCATAACCATCTTCATATCACATCCGAGCTTATCAATTCCTTTGGTGATATCACCAAAATCGCCCAAGCTATTGCTATTAGTGGCCCAAGTGGTAGCTTCACATACCGACTTCCCGAATGGTCAACCATCTTTTGAATTGATGTAAGGGCTTATGTCGAAGCATCATAGGGATCGGCCCTCGAGAGTCGAGCATTTGGCGGGAAGGGATGTTTAACCCGTTGTAGAAAATAAGGACTTTCGATAGTTGTTGAGATCATGCGTTGGGCAATTGTAAATAAGGTCATTAAATCTTTCCTGCTACATCTAACGCTTTCATCCATCTCTTGCCCGAAACTCCTTATCTCTTCCATCTTTTTGGCAATCTTCGAAGGAGGACAATATTTTCGAATAAATGCAATTTTTAGAAGATACCATGTATTGATCGGCCCTGCTAGAATTCTGTCAAACCATCTTCTGGGTGCTCCAGTGAGTGTAATAGGAAATATCCTGAGCATAAGAGCATCATGAGTGATCCCTGGAACGTGAAAAAGATCGGCTATCTCCAAAACTCTTCGTACATGTAAGTGGGCATCATCATTATCGGTCCCGCAAAGCTTTTGTCTCGGTTCCTCATGAACCGACAAACGATTTCAAACTGGACATCTGCTCCCATTGCCGGTCTTACGAGCCCCGGCCCTTGTTATTCTCTTGTCAACGCCAAATATTCCTCAAGAGTGAGGTCATCAATGTAACCAACATCCATGGTACCAGAAACTTGAAAGGAGATCGTGAGAATTTGAGAAAATTTTAAAACAAAACAAAAATGAAAGACTTAATAAAAAAATGCAAATATAACTACCCGGCAGCGGCGCCAAAAACTTGATGCAGGTTTTACTCACCAGGTTTTAATATTTATAATTACTCGTTATACATATGGTCTACCCTAATGCACTAACGGGCAAATGTACCGATCGTGTGTAATGTAGTATTCAAGAAACCGAGGTCGTCCCAAGAGTTATGTGTGGGATTTATACCAAGTCTAGGTGTCATGATTTTAATATGATTTCGATATAGAATTAACTACTAAAGCAAATAAAGGCAAAGGTTGTGATGAATAGAGAGAGTGGTGCTAACCTAGTTATTCATCCTAACTAGTAATGTTTATGTCTAATTACTTCCAATTACTTGGTGGGGTCAAAGTTGAGAGGACAACATTTGGTCGGGCTCGTCCTAACCGATCAAGAAAGAGCCACCATCGGAGAAGTCAGTGTCCCTCATAAGTCCAGTTGTTCCCGGTCCCCTAAGCCAAGTCATTAAGTTCCGCTACATGCTAGATTTATAATAGTGAGTGCCCGGGTGCTAGCATCTTAGACACTCACCCCCTAATTGTTAAGTTCATCCAAACGGTAGGTGATCAGTTGGTCAAATCGCACAAGTAGAAAGGGTCGTCAGTTGGTCATATCTTACCCTTCCCGTCTCAGTCTACTCACTTAGGGTCAGTTGGTCATATCTCCTAAGCAACTAGCCTCTACGCCATTCAAAACTACCGAAACAAGGGTAGCTACCAATAAACTATGCATGCATACACTTAGAAATAATTATACGGAAGCAATGTAAACGCAAGCAAAACAATTAAAGAATCATAACTAGGCCAGCACCAAGAGGTGCTTAGCCGCTCATATTAACCATACAAATCAATTCAGTGTTTAATGATATGAAATACATGAATCAAAAGTAAAGAAAAGATAAAAAGCTAATGCTTATCGTAGGGGAGTGATTTCTCCCTTGGAGATAGCTCCGTAAGCTCCTCTAGATCTGCCTTGGACTTCTTCTCAAGTTCTCTGATTGTTGTGTGTGAAATGGGATCAATGCCCTAATCGCTCCCTAGTAGGGGAGGAAGAGAGATGATCTGAAATGCTGGAAATCGTGGGGTATTTATAGGCCAGATCTGGTTACAGCATAACTATTAAAAGAGTTACGCCGTAACATATAATTCTTCGTAAAATGAATTAATAATGCTGGTTACGGCGTAACCTCAGGAAGGGGTTACACCGTATCTTCAATAAATCATGGTTACGCCGTAGTTGATGCATGAGTTACGGCGTAATTATCAGCGCCGCGGAACCTCATTTAACCTAATATGGTTACGTCGTAATCTTTGGGAGAGTTACGCCGTAATCTTCTGATAAGTTGGTTTTCTGAGCCACGCTTTAGTTACGGCGTAATGTGAGAGAGGAGTTACGCCGTAACTTCTTCAAAGTGAGAATACTATGATAAATCTTCAATAAACTCTCCAATTCCGCGTCTCTTTAGCTCTAATGCTCGTATTTTACCTGAAAGTGAAATATAATGGAAAACAAGCGTAAATCCATATAAATGATATAAATTACAAGCATTATCGGGGGAAATTGACAATTAATATTCATGATAATTTGATGTTATCAACCAACCTCAGAATACGCAAAAACCGGAATATTATGGAGTTTAACCCAAACAGGAGCTAAAGTTATATCATCTTTTGTAAGTTTAGTGTTCGGAGTCCAAATATTCAAAAAGATATGCACCAATCGTATCAACCATGGACCTCCTTCCAACACTCTTTCCATACCCTCTTTGGTTTCAAATTGGAACATTAAAAAACCATTATTAAGCATAACCCTTTGTAAACCAAACTTCGCCCATGTATTTCTAACGTAATTTTCAACTATCGGAAAAGCGAGTCTCTTACCAATGAAATAACCATACAAAGTATTAGCGAATCTAGAGCTTACCTCATTGATAGCTTCCAAAGGAATGGTGACATTAGAACCGAGCACACAATTTTCGCTTTCTCATCTCCGAAATCTTAACGGTCTTCTTGGGTATTTTATCTTTAAACATATCCACAAAAGAAATAGGAGTAGAACCCGATTGAGGAACCAAATTTGGCACACTCGCATCACTTGTACTCGGACCCACATCAATCTTAGGACCCTTAACCACACTAGATGCACCTTCACTCCCACCCAACGATTTACCATCAAGATTCAAGCTTTAGACGACGCTTATTAACCAAAAACTCTTCTCCATCATAAAAATCCAAGTACACTAATAGAGCAGTAACAAAAATGCATGCAGCAACAAGCAATCTAAAAAGAAAATCTTACTCAAAGTTAGGGTTTAAACGCTAGAAGCACGAAACACTAACCCATCACAATAATCATAGCAGGTGAAGATATAATCGATTATAACAAATAAAACCCTTATATCAAATTCGTTGATCGCAGCACACTAAAGAATGCATTAAACAACAAGAAAGATATTGCACTTAATATATATAGTCGGTTTGCATGCAAAATATCAACGAAGAACAAAATCTTTAACCCAACAAAGTGAATACTTATTTAATCATGCACCACCGACCCACGATTAATGGGACAAGGGTAGATGAATTAAACAAAGAGATCAACCAGTTAAAGATTTGTTAGTCGCCGCATGAGAGAGATCGTATTTAGGGTTTTTCAGAACTCACCGCTTTCAGAAATGCTACGATTTATTTCTTGGGTTTTGAAAATTAAGTGCCTCTTGAAGCCTGATATGTGGTGAAAATTGTTGATTTTATGCAATGTGTATATGTTGTGCCAATAACTGTTGATTTCATATTTGCTGTTGTTTAAGAAAGGAAATTGAATTTTTGTTAAAAAATCAGGTGTATTTATAACAAGTTTTTTCCGATCTAAAGATGATGTGTTACTATATAACGTACGTTTTCAAAGACAAGATACAAATCTTATCATCTTTTTCCTTGATGTTCTTCAATGTAGCTTTTCGGTCGCTTTTAGAGTTCAATATCTCATTACTGATTTGTTCTTATATATGAATTCATGTTTTCGACTTGCCGTTGATGTTGTTATCATGGGATCTCTGCAACTCAAAGACTAAAAATTTTCAAAGATACATAGCGATTAGCGATCGCAACACATGTACATTTTTATTTTCTTACGCTAATACATTAGTTTATGAATCGTTAGCGTAGGATAATTCAGCGTTTGCATACTTTATTATGTTATAAAATGCACACGTGTTTTGTACCCAATATCATATATAACCACAAACATAAATATGTTTCATATAGTTATTAATAGAGTATTCTCTTTTTTATTTAGGCTTTCCAAGAAAATGTTAATAGGTCATGCTAACGTTGTGGTGGGGAGGAGGGAAGAAATTGATATAAAGATTTTGTATGATGGTTGGAGGAATTTGCTACGGAGAATGGCTAGATTAACAGGCCACTTTGAGAACCCAAATCAACCATTCGTGATGGCGACGTTGTTTGGGAAGGAAAAGGGTGTTATTATGGGAAGGAATATTTCGTTACGGGCTGCTGACTTCCCTCACAATCACCAATAAATTTCAAACTGTTCCATTCATATACATAAATCCAAACATACTTACAGGATTCTTTGGTCGCTTCCCACCGATCTCCGGATTCAAGTGCAGCTAAAGTTTCAGCTAAGTTGTACTGTGATTTTGATAAAAAAAAATGGAAGACTTTGAAATCCATGTCTCAAAGGGGATCTATTTGTTCAGGTAACTTGCACTTAAATACTCTAAACCGTTATTTAGGTTTAGTGGAAAAAAGAAGATCCTTACTTCCCGCCAAAATGACATAGCTTTTGGTTCCTTAGATCTTTTAGTGTAAGAATGAATTTCTTAAGATTGACCCAAAGATTTCTATTGCAAGTATCATATAGGGTTCCATCAGTAAAGAGAGTAATGAATTACATAATTGAATTATATCAATCATTTGTTGTTATATTTGTTTACCCTTTGCCCCAATTATGAACCATGCTTTTTCGACCAAAATGCAACGTAACTCTCTTTCCAGATGAAATTGTACTTTCAGTAGAGACACATGAAATATGATACAGTTAAGACAGTTATATGGGTTCAAGGCATGCTTTGCAATCAAGATTGTAGAGAAAGTGTTGAATGTTATATTTAGGGATATTTGACAGTGACCGCTCGGATGAGGATGGTTGTGTTGTTGCAACGCGAATACAAAATGCGTTTTTTTATGAGAATATGTTAGATGTAAAGTCGGTATTTTTTTGTGATACTCTTTGTTTTGCAAGATCAAACCGTGATTGCATCTAATTTATGATTTTATTTATATTTCGATTTGTTTGTATCTTTGGGAATACAAATTGTTGTATGATAAACTATGATTTTAATATGTTAGATGTAATGTGGGTTTTTTTTACACACTGTATTTAAATTGTTTTATGTATATATTATATAAATACATAAAAATTACCGTATGTGTTAACTGTTCGCATTTTCAAAGACTAAGCAAGTTGCGGTTATATTATTAGATTATTCATTGAGGGCTTTTGATTTTCCGCAATGCAAACAAGACTAGTATGTTCGTCTCAATCGAGTTAGAACTCTCCAAGTGTGAAAATGAAGTCAAGTAAAGCAGTTTAGTCATTGATATTCGTGGAATGCGATAGCTTTTGGTATTAATGTTGTTATATAGAATACTTTTTAATTTTATTTTGTCCGAGAAGTTTTATTCTTTTATTTTTGAATGATGTAAATGTAAAGTTGAAAGTTAACTACCAAACACAAGCTCTGCCACAGCGGATTTGAATATACAAATAACCTAAAGTGATTGGTAGAAAGTGTAGGACTAAGCCGGTCACCGAAAACAATTTAGCTTTAAAATTAAATTTAAATAAGCTCTACCACAACGCAATAGGAACCAAAAACAATTCGCACGAATATCATATCGAGTTTAAATAGGCTTCACACAACGCTAAAACTATATTTCTCGATATAATAACAAATATATCTACCATCATTTTTGTTGAAATTTCATATATACCCAAACATGCATTAAAAACATTGTACACTATGCATTCAATATTTTCACTTTGGGTATATATAAAAAAGGGAGAATTTCATATATATCTTTGAAAATGTTTGATATTACGTCAATATCCTATCAAATTTCTTAATTACATTAATATCCTTCCAAAACATTATAATACTCATGTATATCCAAAAACTAAGTAAATTATCTTTATAATGATTTTAATTTCTACAAATACTATCTAATATTAAGTTAAATGTTATTTTACTACTTTACCCGCTTACCACGATCAAAAAGTTGATGTACTACTTCACCCATCTCTTCATCTTCCGTGAATGAGTCACCATCTTCTAATAACCCAATCGAAACAAGTTTATAACTATAAGTTGTTATCCATTCCTTGATTTCTCTTTGGTTATTAGTATAGTGTGAAAATAAATGATTGAATATTCTTAAGATCCTTTGAAACACTTAAACTAGGAAAAACAAATTAATGAAAGTGATGATTCGTTGTATGAGTATTGGAATAACCATTAATGCATTCATAGATTCTTTCTTTTGTGAGTACATGCATGTCTCTTTATATAGTTCTAATGTCTACTAAATGTGTTTTCATGGAAGTTATAATTGTAACAATAAAAGCTAATTAAATTGGCTTTTGATTATCATCAGGTAACATGAAGCTTTGTTGAACTTTGGTTATGATGGACAACATTGTTGATATTAGAACACCGTTCAATCGCCGTCTATCGAGTAGGTTTTTATTATTCTTTTTGTGTGGAGGTGCTCATTTTATTAGAAATTCTTAACTTTGTGTGCACATGGTATTTAAGTCCACTGGACATTATAGTTACAAGTTTGTTTATGTATTCCTTTCAGTCAAGTAGGGTCGAAGTACAAGCTTAATTTGAAATATAAAGGCTTATTTCGATCAGCAAGGAACTCATGTAGAAAAGTTTATTGTTTTGGAAAAAGAAAGTGTATCCATATACACATAGGCTCATACCACTTGAAGCAACTACTTGAAGAAGTGACAAAACATTATCCAATACAAATCCATGTAGTTTTGTCAATACTGTTTGTTGACAAGTGTGAAAAAAAACAAACTTTCATACAACTGGATTCTGACGAGAAGTTCATGGTGATGCTCAACATGTACGAGGAGGAAAAAAGTAACAATCTATGTGACTACAAATAGTTTTATACAAGAGAGGTATAAAATTTTACTTACGTAAACTCCTCACACGTGCTTCTCCAAGTCTATTTAATTTGACCTTAAAATTCACACAACTTCACATGCGTTAAAACCACTCTAGCTTTATAAATCATTGTATTTGGATCGCTTTGGTTTCTAATCGTGAAATGGTTCTTTCGCATTTCTAATACTAGAACTTACCAAAAGTCACTCATTATTGCACAATATATAATTATATATTATCATTGTTCATAAAATAAAGGAAACGCACATGGCATGTATTCCGCTCATTTTGATTTCTAAGTCTGATGCAAAGTTACATTTATAGTATTCTTATCATTTATCAATATTATCCATATAAATTAGTCCAATGTCATTCATCACAACAGAGCATCACTGTTGAGATACCATTACTTGATGCGACAAGTTCTACTATTGAAAATATTCGGGTTGAATACGAATGGAAACCGCCTCGGTGTAACACGTGTAAGCTTTTTGGTCATACGCTGCTTGATTGTCATAAACTGCTCCACCTCCTACTCACCCTAGACAGAGTGTTAATGATGGCTTTCAAACCACAATAACAAGAATAAGGGTAGGAATGTTTGGTCCAAGTGTTTCGTAAGGGAGGTTTTACTAAACCCGGTGTGGGTCCTAAGTTTAGGTATCAACCTAAAGCGCCTCCTCCTGAACCCAAGAAGGTGGATAATTCAAAGAAGAAAGCCACTGAAGTGGCTAGTACGAGTGGGACGAAGATTGCTACATCTAATCCTTTTGTTGTACTTAATATGATCGATACCGGTGAATGTGGCACTCCTACTGATGTAGTGGATTCTGGTAGTACAATGGAAGCAAAGGAGGTTGGGTCTCTTAAGACCGGTAATGTATCACAAGAACCGTTTGTGAGTGATTCAATGGAAGCTAACGAGGTTGATCCTACCCCTATTGTTGAGAAAATTGGAAAGTTTGAAAAGCTTCTTATTGATGGGAAAGCTACTCTTGTTGATGATAATGGTAATCCTATTAAAAAGGTTGATTATCCAGGTAATAAAAAGGATTTTCCGTCTACTTCTTTTACTAAGAGGGTTAACCCATTCTCTAAGGTGGGAGAGATTGTTGACTCTGATAGTAATGAAGAGGAGGTAATGAACACTTTTGATGAGTCAATGAACCTATTTGGTGGTGTTCATGACCGTGAAGATGATTATGATGACTATGATTATGATGACTATGCAGATCAAGTCTACGATCTTCCAGGGAATTTGGATGGTTATTATGACACGTATGGTATGAAGCTCCAAGGCCTTGGTAGGAAGTAATTTTGTTTCCATAGGATTCTAATGTTATCTGTTAATACAAATAAACCGTAAACACGTTTATTAATATTTTGCGATCTCTTTGTGTTTTGTTGATAACAAATATAATGTTATCATAAGTAAAATTATAAGGATACATGTTATTTTTGTAAAGCATTTATATATAGTCACTTAATACAAATTGTTGTAATAAATCATTTGTTGTAATAGTTTATTAGGATGGGTAAAATCACAACCCATGGATCATATCCATAACCCATGGTATTGACCCATACCCACTGACTAGATACATTGTACTCTTTAGATACATTGTATCTAAAGAAATACCCATGGACCAACCCATAACCCATGACCCATGACCCATAACCAAAAAACCCATGGGCAAAGAGGAGCTCCACGGATCCCTAGCTTTACGCTAGATGATCCCTTAAGGGAGGGATCCAGGGATCCGGGAACAAAGGGCAAGTTTTGCCTATAAATGAGCCATTTCTTCATTCTAACTCACCCTCTTCTTACTAATTCTCTCATATACTCTCATTCTTTTCTAACAAAAGATCACTTGATCTAGAGAGTTGTTATTCTTTCTTTCTTTAGTGATTCTCATATAGGTCCTTCTCTAAGGCGAGATCATGAGCATTCTACAAGTCATCCAAGCAAGGGTCCTTGATGATTTTTCCTCCACAAGATTTACAGAGCAAAGATCTTGTATTTGATATTTCACATAGTTGTTGTGTAATAGTCGTGTTGGTTTGGTCCACCGTGTTACGGACTCGGTATTTGGCTTTGTACCGGAAAAGGTGTAAGCAACGTTGTGAAGGCTTCTACGCCAAGTTGAAGGAGTTTGTTGACATAGTGCTTGAACTCTCGAGTAGGTGACTCGGGAGTGGAGTAGGAAAGGAAGGTGTCCTTGTAGCCGAACCACTATAAATCGGTTGTTCATTTCTATCCCTTGCTTTACTTTATTTACTTGCATTATCATTAGGTCTATACTTTCTCTTCATCCATACGATTTCACATAATATCGAATCTAAAGTTTTTGAAACTAACGTAAAATCGGCAAAACTATTCACCCCCTTCTAGTTTTCCACATTATCTTTTGAGTAGTGGTTTATTTTCTTGTATAGAGAATAGGAAGTATCTTGTTATGTAAGCTTTCCGCCTATGTAACGGGCTGAGATATTGGATTCACCCATATCCTTTGTACTTAAACGTTTTTTGGAGTAATATATTTACCGGATCTTTGACCTTTTACCCAAAAATATATATATGTTTCCTTCTTAATTTGTATTCTTCATGTATAACTTGGGTGACTATCAAGTTAGTAGAAGTAGCGACAATCGTGCTGAGGTAAAGTATAAAGGAAAACGCTGGGAGGTTTTGTTAGATGAGAAAACATGTGGTTTTCGGGTTTGGCCGGTTAAAGGCCTTTCATGTGTGCATGCGGCGACATTTATCGCTTTTACAAGGGATGCTATTTGGGATAGTTACGTTGATCCATATTTCACAATCGATAAATTTAAAGAAGCTTACGTTTTGGAATTTGATCCAATCCCCGGAAAGGAGCAATGGGTACACATAGACGTAAGTGAGAAGATCCACCCACCTATTGTCAAACGGTCTATAGGACGACCTAGAAAGAAATGTAATTCTCGCACATGATGAGACAAAAAAGACATAGATGTCAAAATGTGGAGGTAGTGGACACCATCGAAAACATGTAAGAATCCTCCATGTAGTTCGAGTACATCTCAAATTTCTAAACCATGCCAAGCACCCACAACTAATTAAAAGGTCAACTAGTTCTCAACTTTTATGTACTTTTTCCAAGTATAATTGATAAGGTTTTAAAAGGTACCATTTTGAGGGTCGTTTAAGCCCTTATTTGATCACTTTTGTATCCGTTATTGCTTAATATCGCCCTTTTCACTTTTTAGGTCTCTTGAAGGCAAAATGCTGGAATGACACTTATTTGGACGAAAAGGCGAATATATGAAGAAAATGGCCAAAGTCGAATCGAGACACTCAAAGTCGCTTGAAATGTAGGCGGCGGCGTCGGTGTTAATTATGGCGCCGTCGGAGGATTTTGTGACTATACAAGAGCCAAATATCCTATTTTCAAGTGACGACATCGGGCTTTAAAAGAGTAGGCCGTTGCTACTCGGACGGCCTAGATGCAACCCGCACGACGCCGAAGTCAAGAGGACGGCGTCACGGACATAAGGTGACGCCGTCGCAAGGTTAACGTGGCCAAGACGAAACCCTAATGACGGCGACACGACGGCGCACGAAACATAAGGTGACGCCGCATATGTAATCTTATATATAGAATCCGAATTTTCGCTTTTAGAGAGTCTTTTGGAGTGAAAACCTAAAACCGAACCTAAGGTGTCTTGTACAAGATTTTAGGGTTTTAAACCCTATCTTACATCAAGATAAGTATTTACTTCATTAATTCAATTATGTCTTTGATTATTTGTGTGTATGCTTGCATGTTCTCCATGTCCGGCTAATTTATTTTTGTGTTTGCTTAGGAAGTATGATCTTTAAATCATCATACGATCGGCTGTTAATAAACAACAAGTCTAAAAGACTAAAAAAATATAAAAATACCGCCTCAAGACACTAATGCAATTAAGATCGAGGAGCCTAGGGTGTTATAGAGTCTCCCGGTCGTTATGTCCCAATAGTTATTGTTTAGCTATGCAATGGATAAATCAACGCTCTAGTTAAGATCGAGAATAGGGTTTGAATATGCAATGGATAAATCAACGCCTAAGTGATCGAGAAAAATGGGGAATATGAATGATTATTATAACTAAGGAAAATCCAACAAATTAAAAACGCCTTAAATGCAAATTAAAGAAAATTAAAAAGATAAAACCTATTAAATAAACGCTATCACTATATTTAAAGTGATGAACGTTTAAAATCTAAAACGACGCTTAAATTAAAATCTACGCGACGCACAAAATAAAAAGTGAAACTAATTCAATATTAACCCTAAAAATATGAAAATGATGTTTTACAAACCTAATGATATAAGAAAATATTTAGAAAAAGAAAATTATTTTAAAACTAATTATCTAATTAAAAACTATTTTTAACTAATAATTAATTACTTAAAATACAAGAAAATAGGAAATTAGGCTAGAAAATAAGATTAACACTTGAAAAGTCTAAAATATCAAAATAGACTTTTCAAAACTATTTTGTATTTTTGTGACTATTTTTCTATTTTCTAGGATTTTAAACTATTAAATACTAATTAAATCACTAAAATTACCAAATAAGCTATGAAAATCTAGAAAATTACTTTTTCTACTTTTTATATTTATCTAAGCCTAAGAAAATTGAAAACTTATTTTTTGAACCTTTTCTAATTTTTGTATTAAATGCTATTTAAAAAGTATTAAAACTAATTAAAAATAGGAAAAATAGCAAAACAAATTGTAAAAATCTGAAAAATTCAGGAAACTCTAAAATAATGATAAGAAGCTATGAAAATTAGAAAACAGGTACTTGTGTAGAGAAATAAGCAATCGATCTCACAAGTGCTTATAAATAAGACTCAAATAAGCCAAAAGCTCACCAAAAGCTACCAAACCGATACAGAGGCTATAATAAGCTAAATATACCCTAATGCACTTAAAATCAACAGGCTATAACTACTGATAAGCAATTTTTAATGAATTGATGTTTTGATTTTAAACCGAAATGCTTTTAGGTACTAGCTTGCACCAAGAATAAGCACACAAATAAGCTCTAAACCGAAAACCAATTATTGAAATCTCAACTAGACCTGGGTGACTACTTGTAACCAAAATACCAGCTTCTAACAAGCCAAAATGAACTCTGCAAGCTTGTTAAAATCCGAGAAACCACTCAAGATTAGATGAGTGGCAGGGCGTAAAGTGCCAAGTTTGAGCTTATGCGAAGCTAATTCAGAGCTTAAAGCAAAACAGATATTAGATCTTGGAAACCACCTAGAGGACTACTTGTATCCCAAAAATCGAACTTAAAACCCTTTTATGAAACCTGTGAGAAGTCGCAATATCTCGCACAATTCCAACCTTTCGACATTTTGACTTTTTGAAAACCGATAAGAGTTGACTTTGGTGAAGTTTTAATCCAATTTAATGACTGATTATGGTTTGTTATGATGTAATGAAGCTATTACAACCTTTGTTAATTACTTTTAAACACAAAATGATGACTTGTTTTTAAAAATCCAACAAAGGGCTGTTGGATTCAAATGGTATGATTTTTGACTTTTGCACTAGCGCACCAATTTAAATGACCAAAATGAGTTCAATTATGCTTGAGAAACATGATACAATGTAACTTAACCATTGAAAAGACCATTAAGACAGTAAATCAATAAATCCAAACACCCTTGTAATTGACCGATTTAACACTTAAATGAGACAAACACCGAACAACTATGAATTAATGATCAAACCAAGTATTACTACCCTAATTACGCTACTAGAACAAGATTTGCATCGGTTAAGACAAGGAAAACAGATTATGCTTTCAAAGCTAAATTGCAACTTACAAGATGTCCAATAGCCACTATGGCTTGAATCCAAGAACCATGAACCACTAACCTATCCAATTCAACCCACTAGTCCTAAAGCAACCCACATCCAAAGACCGCATCATCCCTTTGACCATTTCCATTGCCGCTTGACCCGCTTGACTTTCTTTGACCGCTTCCAAATGTGTTTAAAATCGAATTTGAGGTTATAAAAGCCTTTATAAGCTTATATAAGCTATTAAGAACCGAGAAATGAGATGTTTGAAGTTTGTATACAAGATTTAAACTTGGAAATTTGTAACAAAGGAACACAAAATGAAGATTATAACATTAAACCGAAATTAGTACTTGGAATCGCTTCAATACATTCAAACACTTAAAGTTAATACACTTTAGCAAAACATTACAAATTTAACACGAAATAACACTTTTACATAAAAACGACATAAGAAAATAAATAAAACTAGCAACCTCCTTAACTTGCTCCAATTGCTTCTTTTTATAACCCAAAGCCTTTTCCTCTCTCCTCGAATCTTTCCCACCAATTTGAGCCATTGGATTGCTTTGATTTGATCTCCACCGCTTAAACATGTTTTTGGCGCCAAAATGGTAAACCGCCAATTGGGGTGGTTTGAGTGAATGGGGAGAGGCATTTAATGCCTTTGGAGTTTGGTGAGCGGGGGGACAGGAAGGTGAGAAGGTGAAGAAATGGTGGTTTTGGTGGTCGGTATGGTGGGCGCATGCTAGGAGGGAAAACGGGAAGAGGGTGGGTTTGACCGGTCTTTTGACCAAGGGGGTTAATATCAAAAGGGGGTCAATTTGCATTTTGACAGGGGTTCAAAAGGTTTTGACTAGGCCAAATGGGTTTAAAGGTTTTAAATCACAAGGACCTTTCATGTAATTTCAAAATGAGGGACCTAAACCGCCAATCTTGCAAAGTTGCTTCAAGGGACCATAATTGACAATCTCAATAAGTACAAGGACCAAATTTGCCAAATTGCCATTTTCCAGGGCCATTCTTGCCAATTTTGAAAGTCAAGGACTATTTTGTAAATTTCTCAAACTTTTGATATTTTTCACCAAAGGACTTATTTTGACAACTTTTGATTTTAAAAGGACCTTTGGTGATTTATACTTTGAAATTTGGGCTCGTGGACTATTTTTGACAATTCTTGAAACTGGGGATCAAACCGCAATTTTGCAAAATTGATATGTTTTTCATCCGATTTTGATATTTTTGAATTTGAAACACATAAAACACCGATTTGTGATATTTTGATCATTTAGATGTGTTTCGAGTGTTTTCGATGAATTTGCGCTTATTTTGTATAAAATGATGAGTATTTACACACTCATCAATCCCCACATCGAGATATTGCTAGTCCCTAGCAATGATTTGAGAAAACATAATGGATTTTAAACTCTTTACCAAAAGCCATTACTCGAGTAGCCAAATGTTTCAGTTCAAGTAAGAACCATGGTACACCGATAACCATGTGATTTTGAGCAAACCACCGCCTTTCAACGGATTTGATTTGTCTTTACCGTGCCGCACTTTCTCGGACTAGCCAACTCTTAGATAAATTATCAACATTATCTTTGGTGAGTCGAATACCAATTATGGATTTTCCATCGCCTTTACCACAAGCCATAATCTTGCGGGCTAGCCAACTCATTATCTTTTGAGGATGATGGGAGTCAAGAACCATACAATTTTGGGCAAATTGCAAGCCATATAAACGGATTTGAGAAATCTTTACCAAGAGCCGCTTGCTCTCGGATTAGCTAATCCTTTTGTCTTACGTATATGGCGGATCGATAACTGATGAGAAAGTGTAGAACACTTACTCCAAAAAAAAATTTTGGCCAAAACGGGATTAGGCGGTATAATTACATGATAAAATTCGTGAGAATCCCCCACACTTAGAAATGAATATTGCCCTCAATATTCAAAGTACCGCGTTATGCCGAAACAAAGAACGTGAAAGGGAAATACTACGGCCATTATTTAGAAAGAAGATTTTTTTTTTTTTTTTTTTTTTTTTTTTTTTTGAAACATGTGGCAACCCCCACACTAGGGTGGTAGAAAGAGGTGAGAAGATGTAAATATGGGTGAAAACCCATATGGCATGCTATCGTTTTTGATTCCCGAGTCGCTAGCTTGACTCGATCCCCGCATTCATTGGTTCATGGGGAAAGTTTGTAAGTCCGGACAACCATGGATGGAATGTCCTCTCCAAAATAATGCTTCACCGATGACCATTCACTTTGAAATTAGGACCATCGGGTTGAGATAACTCAATGGTGCCATAAGGATAAACCTTAGCGATAGTAAATGGACCGCACTAACGGACTTGAGCTTTCCCGAGAAAATCTTCAATCTTGAATTGAAAAGAAGGACTCGATCACCAACGTTGAAAACGCGGTTCTTGATTTTGAGTCATGAATCTTCTTTGTCTTTTGTTTATAGATCAAAGAGTTCTCGTAAGCTTGATCACGGAGTTCATTTAATTCATTCATTTGAACTTTCCGATGATCACCCGCCGTCTCGAATATCAAAGTTAGCATGCTTCAAGGCCCAAGATGCCTTGTGCTCGAGCTCAACCGGAAGATGACATGCCTTCCGCACACCACCAGATGGAGTGCACCCGATGGGTGTTTTGTAAGTCGCACGGAAGGCCCGAGAGCGCCATCTAACTTATCCGACCAAGAGGCACGGTTTTCACCAACCGCCCTCTCAAGAATTCTTTATCCCCGGTTAGAAACTTCCACTTGCCCACTTGTTTGTGGGTGGTACGCAGAGAGGTACGGTGAGTTACACCATACTTTTGCATGACTCTTGCAAATTGGTCATTGCAGAATGCGCACTACGATCACCGATGATGGCTCGTGGAGTTCCAAACCTAGCAAATAGAGATTTCAAGAATTTCACCACAACTCGGCATCGTTGGTGGGTAAAGCTTTAGCTTCAACCCATTTTGACAAGTAGTCAACGCCACGAGTATGTACTTATTTCCGTGAGAAGAAGGAAATGGCCCCATAAAATCAATGCCCCAGATGTCAAAAATCTCACACACTTGAATGGCGCTTATGGCATTTCATTCCTTTGTGAGATATTCCCGTGACGCTGACAAGCGCCACAAGTTTTGACGAATTCATGGGCATCCTTATAGATCGTGGGCCAATAGAATCCCGAATCAAACACCTTCTTGGCGGTGTAGTTGGGGCTATGATGTCCCCAAGAGGTCCGTAATGGCAAGCCTTGAGAATGTCAATAGCTTCCCGACCATACACACATCGCCGGATGACTTGATCCGCACAAATTTTAAACAAGTAGGGTCGCCCCGTAAATAATGTTTCACATCTTTAAAGAATTTATTTTTCCGTTGGGACGACATCCTTTCACCAACAAAGTTACCCGCATGGTAATTTGCAAAGTCGGCAAACCATGGGGTAGAAGAATCTCCACGAAAAGAAACCACGTTGAGTGTTTCGAGAGGAAAAGTTTCATTGATTTCCTTTTCTCAAACACATTTTGGTGAGGGTTCTCTAATCGAGAGATGATCGCACCTGTGTTCTCGCCTCCTTTTATCACGAATGATGATATCAAATTCTTGTAGAGGAGAACCCAACGGAGCAATCTCGGCTTTGCATCTTGTTTTGCAAAGAGATATTTGAGTGCCGAGTGATCCGTATACACCACGCATTTGGTCAAGATAAGATATGGTCGAAACTTCTCAAACGCATACACCACCGCTAATAATTCTTTTTCCGTAGTGGTGTAATGGGTCCGAGCTTCACCATAGTTTTGCTCGCGTAGTGGATCGGCCGGAAATGCTTGGTTTTATGCTGCCCCAAGACCGCACCGATTGCAAAATCACTTGCATCGCACATGAGCTCAAAGGGTAAATCCCAATGGGGCAACTAGAATGGGTGCTTCCGTAGCTTTTTCTTAAGTGTTTCAAAAGCTTCGATGCACTCAGAGAGAAGATGAAAGGAGCATCTTTTCGAGAAGATGGGTCATAGGTCGAGCGATTTTAGAGAAATCTTGAATAAATCTACGATAAAACCCGGCATGACCTAGAAAACTCCTAACACCTTTGACAAGAGTGGATGAGGTAGTTTAGCAATGACATCAACTTTGCTCTATCAACCTCGATCCCATTCTTAGAAATCTTATGGCCGAGGACAATGCCCTCTTTGACCATAAAGTGGCTCTTCTCCCGCTTTAGACATAGATTGGTGTCTTCACACCTTTAAGCATTTTGTCTAAGTGGGAGAGACAAGTCTCAAATGAGTCCCCAATGACCGAGAAGTCATCCATAAACACCTCCATAGTTTCCGATCATGTCGTGGAAAATGGCCATCATACAACGTTGGAACGTGCCAGAGCATTGCATAAGCCAAAAGGCATACGCCTCAGAGGCAAACGTCCCGTATGGGCGGTGAATGTGGTTTTCTTGATCCAATGGATCAATGGGGATCTGAAGTAACCCGAGAAACCATCAAGGAAACAATAGTACTGCTCCTCGCTAATCTCTCAAGCATCCGTCCATGAAGGGTAGAGGAAAATGGTCTTTACGGTGGCATCATTTAACTTTCGATAGTCAATACACACACGCCATCCCGTAACCAATCGAGTTGGAATCAACTCGCTTTCTTCATTCGTGACAACAAGAATGCCACCCTTTTTGGAACGCAATGAATTGGGCTAACCCAAGGACTATCGAGATCGGGTAAATCGACCGCATCAAGAAGTTTGAGAACCTCTTGTTTGATAACCTCGTGAATCTTAGGATTCACCCTTCTCTCGACTTTGACCGCCGGCTTGAAGTCATCCTCCATTAAGATTTTGTGAGTACAAAACTCGTGGTTGATACCCTTAATATCGGAGAGTTTCCAAGCAATTGCTTGCTTGTGTGACTTCAAGACCTTTATGAGAGCGCTTTTCCTCCTCGCCAAGTCTTTAGCAATTATGACGGTAATTTATCATCACCTCCAAGAATGCATACTCGAGATGAGGAGGTAGGTCCTTAAGTTCAACCTCGGAAATTCTTCAAGATGATTGCACCGATTTGATTTCCTCAATCGTGATTTCTTTCGGAGGAGTGAAGGTAATGGATCTTCATTAAGCAATTGCTCAAGATAAAGAATATCCCCTCCGAATCATACACACCATCAATTCCAGCGGAATTGATTCATCAAGAGCCAAGAATTCATCGATCTCTTCCGTAGGAAGTCACCTCCTCAAACGGAGTGAGAGAGGGGAAGAGTCGGCAATGATAGGTTGAGAAGATGTGGTGGAATTGGAATTCCCACCACGTAATTATGAAGATAACCAAGAAACTCTTGAGAGTACTCCTCAAGCAATGTCAATTAAATCGACTCGATTAATTGATTCAAGATCACACTTTGAGGAGTACCTCAAGTCCGATCGAGGTTAAAAGTAACAGCCTTCATTACCCACACGTAGAGTGATCTCTTGCTCAAATACATCGATAAGAGCACGGCCCGTCCTCGTAAATCCCGCCCAACAATGAGAGGAACTCGAGGATCAAGATCGAAATCAACGACCACAAAGTCACCGAAATGGAACTTTCCTACTTTCACGAATACATCCTCGGCAATGCCAAGAGGACGCGAGATAGAACGATCCGCAAGCTCAAGAGTCATGCGGTAGGAATAAGTTCCGAAGAGACAGCTTGTTTCCATATCGAATACGGCATCGATTGATGCTTGCACCAAGATCGGCAAGGGCAAAGCATTCAATCATCCCGGAAAACACAAGGAAGAAGAAATTTTCCGGATCTCCTAGCTTCTGAAGCTTTTTAACAAGACCGCGAGCAATTCTCATTCAAAGGAGTCTTAGCCATTTCAAATAGCTTTTCTTTGTTGCTCAAAGATATGTTTCGTAGTAGATGCAAACTTTGGCATTAACATGATGGCATCCGCGAAGCTTATGTCAAAGTGAAGTTCTTGGAAAATCAAAGAATTTTTCCATCCGATGACTAGCTTTCTCATGAGCTTTTGCTCATGTAACCGTGAGGGATAAGGAATAGAAGATTTGGATTGATTCTCAACAGAGCTACAGGAGGTTCAAAACAACTCCTTGATTTGACTTGGGTTTCGGACCACTGAGGTTGGACTACCGGTTGGACGTGTGCGTACCGTGGGCTTGAATAATGCACCTTGTCCGTTGTTTCCTTGGTAACTTGACTAAATGCCACAGGAGGAGGGGCATTGGAGTCGAGGTCCATTGTGTTTTGGAGGTTCGCTTTCCACTACCTTCGGGAGAGAAGAAGAAGAAGTAGTAGGAACAATGGGTCCAAAGATATGAAGCACCACTGGTTGTGATCGCTTTGCATCGCCTCGGATTAGCGATCGTGTTGCTAGGTAGAGTACCGAGCCCGAGGGTCGATCATTTAAAGACTTCTTGATGTCGAAATTTGGCCGACCAACAACCGATTCATTTCCTCTCGATTTCATGAATTGTTTCAACAACTCATCGATGATGGTCCAGCGGAACAATGGCTTGAGTTTGCACAGAAAATTCGCCTCTATTGTTAGGATTAGGCCTTGATTCGAAAATTCCTTGATTGTTTCCATGAAAATACCCTTGGTTGAAATTTCCGACTGGTTTCTATTGTAATTTCCTTGATGTTGGAAATTTTGATTCGATTTTGAAAACCGTTGTTTTGATTGAAATGACCTTGGTTTTGAAAACCTTGGTTTGGTCTATTCGATTCGACACGGTTTTGGTTTTGATTGAAACCGGAGGTCCAGTAGTAGTGGTTAGGACGGTGGTTCGGGTCTCTGAGCACGATATTGATTGCCTCCTTGATTAGACATCCCGCCCACAAAGATTAGCTTCAAAGGGGTTACCATCGGGGCCATACAGTTATAATAAGCATGGGGCCACCACAGTAACACAAACTTCCACTTTCTTAACTTCAAAGAGAGGTGAAGTTTGTGAAAAGAGACTTTCTTCCGATTGGAGAGAACCAAAGCTTGATAGCTTCCGTGAGTTTATCAATCTTAGCATCGGTGCTAGACCGACTCACCGGCGATGAAGAAGAAGAAGGTCCAACACCGACTTGGGAAACAACCGCTTGCTTCGCAAAGGCGGACTTTAGACTTGTTTTCGATTATCGCTAAAGCTTCTTTGACAGCTTTGTTTAGGAAATTTCCTCCCGCGGAGGAATTGAGAGAATCTTGATCGATTGACTCACCCATTGTAGAAAGTATCGAGTTGCATCAACTCGGAGAAACCGTGGTGAGGACATTTGCGAAGCAATTCCTTGAAACGATCCCACGATTCATCAAGGATTCATCAAACTTCGAGTGAACTTGATGATTTCATTTTAAGACTCGTGGTCTTGGAAGGTGGATAGAATTCATTCACAAATTTCTTCACCGATCTTCCCATGTCTCTATTGATTTAGGGGTTGTTTTTCAAGCCAACCGGCTTGCCCTCAAGAGAAAACGGAATGTAAGAAGCTTAACAAAGATCGGCGGACATTCTTATACTTGATGGTAGATGCAATCTTGTTAAACCATCTTATATGAGCATGAGGATCATCCCGCCAAAACCGTAGAACTGATTTGAAGTTACAAGATTCAAGAACCCGGTCTTGAGTTCAAAATTTTCACCACGATGGTCGGTATAACGATAGCATCTCCATACCCGCCGATGGGTGCCCGGAGAAGCTCACATATAGGAATTTCATCCGCCATGATAGCGGAAGTGTGTGTGAATATCCGGATCTCGATCCGATCGATGGAGCAGAAGTCACGAACACGCCTTCTTGGAATCTTGACAAGCTCACGAAATGGGCTTACAGATCTAGAAGAGCGAAAAGATATACACAGAGTTAACTCTAAGGAAACTCGAGTTAAGGAGAGAAATGGAATTATGAAATCTTTCACATGAGAATGAGAATTATGAAGACGTTTTGTAAAAATGGTGGTGAGAAGAATCTTTATGGGTTTTCGGTTCAAACGTCGATATCACAACAAAATCAATTAACACAAAATCGAGGCAAAACAACAAAGTGAACTTAACCAATAATCCAAGATGAATGGCTTTTTGAAAAAGGTACACCAATCACAATGGACACAAAGGCAAGTTTTATATCTTTAGTTCGGAACTTATTATGGTCGCACCCCAGCTAGGTAGTGCAACGCCTTGGTTTTCGTGGTAATCTTTTAAGTTGTTAATTATTAGAGAAAACGACGATTCTTTTTGTATTTTTATTTTTGATACATATATAGAAACAAAAGAGAAAATATTTTTGTGTTTTATACGCTTTTGCTTGTTTTGGGTTTTGGATTTTTAGAAGAAAATATGGATATATATATATACGAAATGGATGATATAAACAAAGAGTGAGGATTCAAACAACTAATCTGCTAAACGGAGATAAATCAAGACAACCCCAAGAATGCGCGCCAAAATTTGATCGGTGCTAAACAACAAGTCTAAAAGACTAAAACCGCTCAAACACTAATGCAATTAAGATCGAGGAGGATAGAGTCTCCCGGTCGTTATGTCCCAATGAGCTATGCAATGGATAAATCAACGCCTAGTGATCGAGAAGTTTGAATGAAAAAGGAATATGAATGATTATTATAACTAAGGAAAATCCAACAAATTAAAAACGCCTTAAATGCAAATTAAAGAAAATTAAAAGATAAAACCTATTAAATAAACGCTATCACTATATTTAAAGTGATGAACGTTTAAAATCTAAAACGA
The DNA here is from genome assembly GCA_022545495.1 of Chrysanthemum lavandulifolium. Lineage (NCBI taxonomy): Eukaryota > Viridiplantae > Streptophyta > Magnoliopsida > Asterales > Asteraceae > Chrysanthemum > Chrysanthemum lavandulifolium. Next base: position 29,245,320 of record CM040246.1, read on the forward strand.
CGCTTAAATTAAAATCTACGCGACGCACAAAATAAAAAGTGAAACTAATTCAATATTAACCCTAAAAATATGAAAATGATGTTTTACAAACCTAATGATATAAGAAAATATTTAGAAAAGAAAATTATTTTTAAAACTAATTATCTAATTAAAAACTATTTTAACTAATAATTAATTACTTAAAATACAAGAAAATAGGAAATTAGGCTAGAAAAATAAGATTAACACTTGAAAAGTCTAAAATATCAAAATAGACTTTTCAAAACTATTTTGTATTTTTGTGACTATTTTTCTATTTTCTAGGATTTTAAACTATTAAATACTAATTAAATTACTAAAATTACCAAATAAGCTATGAAAATCTAGAAAATTACTTTTTCTACTTTTTATATTTATCTAAGCCTAAGAAAATTGAAAACTTATTTTTTGAACCTTTTCTAATTTTTGTATTAAATGCTATTTAAAAAGTATTAAAACTAATTAAAAATAGGAAAATAGCAAAACAATTTTATAAAAATCTGAAAATTCAGGAAACTCTAAAATAATGATAAGAAGCTATGAAAATTAGAAAACAGGTACTTGTGTAGAGAAATAAGCAATCGATCTCACAAGTGCTTATAAATAAGCACTCAAATAAGCCAAAAGCTCACCAAAAGCTACCAAACTGATACAGAGGCTATAATAAGCTAAATATACCCTAATGCACTTAAAATCAACAGGCTATAACTACTGATAAGCAATTTTAACAGATTTGATGTTTTTGATTTTAAACTAAAAACAGTTTTGGGTACTAGCTTGCAGACCAAGAATAAGCACACAAATAAGCTCTAAACTGAAAACCAATTATTGAAATCTCAACTAGACCTGGGTGACTACTTGTAACCAAAATACCAGCTTCTAACAAGCCAAAATGAACTCTGCAAGCTTGTTAAAAATCGAGAAACCACTCAAGATTAGATGAGTGGTGCAGGCGTAAGTGCCAAGTTTGAGCTTATGCGTAAGCTAATTCAGAGAGCTTAAAGCAAAAACAGATATTAGATCTTGGAAACCACCTAGAGGACTACTTGTATCCCAAAATCGAACTTAAAACCCTTTAATGAAACCTCGTGAGAAGTCGCAATATCTCGCACAATTCCAACCTTTCGACATTTTGACTTTTTGAAAACCGATAAGAGTTGACTTTGGTGAAGTTTTAATCCAATTTAATGACTGATTATGGTTTGTTATGATGTAATGAAGCTATTACAACCTTTGTTAATTACTTTTAAACACAAAATGATGACTTGTTTTTTAAAATCCAACAAAGGGCTCGTTGGATTCAAATGGTATGATTTTTGACTTTTGCACTAGCGCACCAATTTAAATGACCAAAATGAGTTCAATTATGCTTGAGAAACATGATACAATGTAACTTAACCATTGAAAAGACCATTAAGACAGTAAATCAATAAATCCAAACACCCTTGTAATTGACCGATTTAACACTTAAATGAGACAAACACCGAACAACTATGAATTAATGATCAAACCAAGTATTACTACCCTAATTACGACTACTAGAACAAGATTTGCATCGGTTAAGACAAGGAAAAAGATTATGCTTTCAAAGCTAAATTGCAACTTACAAGATGTCCAATAGCCACTATGGCTTGAATCCAAGAACCATGAACCACTAACCTATCCAATTCAACCCACTAGTCCTAAAGCAACCCACATCCAAAGACCGCATCATCCCTTTGACCATTTCCATTGCCGCTTGACCCGCTTGACTTTCTTTGACCGCTTCCAAATGTGTTTAAAATCGAATTTGAGGTTATAAAAGCCTTTATAAGCTTATATAAGCTATTAAGAACCGAGAAATGAGATGTTTGAAGTTTGTATACAAGATTTAAACTTGGAAATTTGTAACAAAGAACACAAAATGAAGATTATAACATTAAACCGAAATTAGTACTTGGAATCGCTTTCAATACATTCAAACACTTAAAGTTAATACACTTTAGCAAAACATTACAAATTTAACATCGAAATAACACTTTTACATAAAAACGACATAAGAAAATAAATAAAACTAGCGACCTCCTTAACTTGCTCCAATTGCTTCTTTTTATAACCCAAAGCCTTTTCCTCTCTCCTCTCGAATCTTTCCCACCAATTTGAGCCATTGGATTGCTTTGATTTGATCTCCACCGCTTAAACATGTTTTGGCGCCAAAATGGTAAACCGCCAATTGGGGTGGTTTGAGTGAATGGGGAGAGGCATTTAATGCCTTTGGAGTTTGGTGAGGTGGGGGGACAGAAGGTGAGAAGGTGAAGAAATGGTGGTTTTGGTGGGCCGTATGGTGGGCGCATGCTAAGGAGGGAAAACGGGAAGAGGGTGGGTTTGACCGGTCTTTGACCAAATGGGGTTAATATCAAAAGGGGGGTCAATTTGCATTTTGACAGGGGTTCAAAAGGTTTTGACTAGGCCAAATGGGTTTAAAGGTTTTAAATCACAAGGACCTTTCATGTAATTTCGAAAATGAGGGACCTAAACCGCCAATCTTGCAAAGTTGCTTCAAGGGACCATAATTGACAATCTCAATAAGTACAAGGACCAAATTTGCCAAATTGCCATTTTCCAGGGCCATTCTTGCCAATTTTGAAAGTCAAGGACTATTTTGTAAATTTCTCAAACTTTTGATATTTTTCACCAAAGGACTTATTTTGACAACTTTTGATTTTAAAAGGACCTTTGGTGATTTATACTTTGAAATTTGGGCTCGTGGACTATTTTTGACAATTCTTGAAACTGGGGATCAAACCGCAATTTTGCAAAATTGATATGTTTTTCATCCGATTTTGATATTTTGAATTTGAAACACATAAAACACCGATTTGTGATATTTTGATCATTTAGATGTGTTTCGAGTGTTTTCGATGAATTTGCGCTTATTTTGTATAAAATGATTATTTACACACTCATCAAAATGATGAGTATTTACACACTCATCATTTATTGTTCGATAAATTTGTGAGTGATCTTAAAGATATCCAAAAGAACAAGGGTGTAAGATTGGATGGATTTGATATATTTTGTGTTTGTGTAGCTTCTATTCAACGATCGTTGTCAAGATCAACTCCTTTTAGTGACACCATCTTTAGAATTTTCGTAAAAGCCTCCTATGCATAAACCTTCGTTGTTACAACTTGAGGAAATGGATAAGAAGGATTTATCTAACCTTAGGCATCATGATCAAAAGACCTAGTTTTTAAGAACATGAAACCTAAACCCAAACAAGATTGTGAGATGGTTGAAGCTAAAATACCTAGTTGCATGTATGGGATAGATTTCAAACATTTAGAGATCTAGATATAATGGAGAAAAGGTGGAAACTCCAAGCCCACAAGCCCTACCATCACTGAGGAACACACATCACCTATAACTTACCCTAAGAAGTAGAAGAGACTATAGGAGCCCGATTGATAGAGAACCTTTGGACCAAACGCCACTAGAGAATGTAGGTTTAGATGCTTGTTGTCATGACCTCTCTTAGTCCTAGGGAAGTTCCTAATTTTGATGAACCGAGCCTCAACCAAAACCTTACCCAATGTTCCGTCTTTAGATGTGAATCTTGAATTGAATTAGGCCCCAATCCACCCATCAAAATAGATAGTCCGGTAGTTGCTTGATAAAGGTGGTAGATTCTAGGCCATGTAGAGTGGAAGCTAATATAGGAGTAACCCATGACCTTACACACTTATATCACCCATTCATGGTTGATAACAAGAAACACTATGGGTTTAAACCGGTTTATTAGGTCAAGATGGATCCTTAACTAAGAATCTTTTGAAGTTGATAGAAGATGATCCATTTTAGGAGGAGATTTGATTCACCCGCTACACCAATAGACTTAGGTAAGGTTATAATGAATGGATCACACCCTTTGAGCATATAAATTACCCATCACCCTCTCCTCACGTAGCAAATTTCCACCCTAAGGGTGTGTATTGCTACTATCACCCGCACTTAAACTTAAGTGTAGGAAAAACTTCCCTTTATCTCGTTAAATAGGGGTAGAGTCGCTCGTGACTCGAACAAAAACAAGCGCTTCTTGGGAGGCAACCCATGTGTATTTTTTTCATTTTCATTTGTGTGTCGATATCTTTTATTAATTGTTTATTCTCATGTTTGAATTTGTAAAATGCTTTATTTTGTCTTTAACCTCGTCTTAATTACATATAAAGGTATTTTACATAAGGGATAAGTGTAGGGAGGATTACACACGTTTTCAAAAGAAACGTGAACATGAGAATTACAATTATTTAAAAGATATATATGTGTTTGTTAGAGTCAAATGCTTGTATCGAGTCATAATGGATGTTTTGCGGGAATTTTTCCGATTCTAAAGATATAAATTTTCCGAATTTTTTCGAAAATCGCAGACCGGTTCTGTCGGATAACTGACGGCGTCGAGGAGGAGAAACCGCTACTACTTTTCTCGTTTTCAGGTTACTTATAAATTTTGGAATTTTCCGGTCTTAATTTTCTAGAAAATCGCAAACATCCATTCCACAAGCATTATATCCTATTTAAGTCTGGAATTACATCTTGTTGAGATTTTTGTTTGTTCGGTTTGATGCATTGGGTTGGTTTGATGCAGGTTTAATTTACCAAGAAGAAGATACATAAGATGAGAAGGAGCTTTTCACACATAAATTCTTCTTGGAAAGGATTTAACCACCACTTTACACGGATCCTACCGAGCTAATCAGGGGAGTATTAGTTTCTTTCGTTTTTAATTAGCTTCCATTATCATAACTTTGATACATTCGGGGAACATTGGGGACAATGTTCAGTTTAAGTGTAGGGAGGGAAAAGAAAATGGGAACTTTGAAACTATGCTTATCCTTGAATATTTGCTTTGTCCAATTGTATGTGTGTAATAAACCATGAGAAAATGTCGGTTAGGGTAATTTTGGCACCAAATTTAAAAATTTTCATGACATATAAGAGTGGGCCATTAGTCTTAACAAAAGCGTCTCACGGATAGGAAATTACATGACTAGCACAAAAACCCTTTACCACCTAAATTCCACCCAAAATGTGAGGATCGCCCTTAGATTAGTAGGAATTAAAAGCATTCATCTTTAATGCTTAGAGTGTGAACCGTAGTATATTAGATTCTAGAACTTGTTTTGTGATGCATTCGAGATCGCAAGTGAGACTACACTTGTGTAGTTAGGAATAACTAAATGATAAGAGGCATTAGGATAACCCTTGTTTGATACCGTAATATAATTACTTCTTCCACATCGGTTGAGTAATTCCCCACACCTTTGCGTTGTACTCATCTTTAGTACACGATACCCCTAGTTAACCCCTCGAGCCTATCCTTTTCGCGGTTCTCGTGATGTTTCGGTTTTCCGAATATCAATGAAGAGCATTGTTTACACCCCACCCCCAAATATACACCCAAATCGCCTTAGCCTACCCCTTATGCACTCACTTTTAGTGCAAATGTTTGTTATCACCCTAAACCCTTGGTTCAATTATCTAGTTGCTTGCATAAGTTGCTAAGTCGAGTCAGATCCTTTGTATACAGTTTTGGGACGATTGGGATTCATGGAAAAAGTTAAAGTTTATGAAATGACGGGAAGGGAACGTTAAATTCAAATTCCTTTTGTTTGCATAATAATGTACCCTAAGTGTTTTGATCTTTTCAAATTCGGGTCAAATTAGTGTTAGAGTAATAAAAACTCAAGTGTAGGGATGTGCCTATAAATCCCTATCATTTTGATGTTACCATAGAGGATGGTAGAGTAAAAGTGTATGAAAAAAAAAAAAAAAAATCGAAAAAAATAGAAAAAGAGAAAAAGAGAAAAAAATATAGAGTGTAAAAAAAAAAAAAAAAAAAAACATACTGGCCGCCATCCTACATCTATCCTTTAAATTTATGTTTGTTTATTTCCGTTACCTAGAGTTCTAGAGTGTCGAGTCTTGGCTTAGCAACGCCATTCTTCGTATGCATTTAACATAGAGATTTTGACTTGCCACCACTAAATAGCCTATCCCACCAAACCCTTGTTTCCTACCGTAAGCCTAACATTACAACCGTTTAAAATACCTCTTTGATAGTCTTTCCTAGGTGCTTACGCCAAAGCGATGGAGGTTTGATCTATTCTCAAGCCTATGGTAATCTATGTACTAGGACCGGTTAATGAGTGTTTATCTTCCATTTCCTATTTGTTATATTTCATATATACACCCGAGAGAGATGTGAGTATCCAAACACCCCATGTGAGGTGCTAGTATGTAATTTTCGTGCTTGTTATGACTTTTATGGGCTTATATGTGTTGTGGACCGTTTTGAATTAATGCTTCATGACCCCTAACTTATAAATTAATTGGCTAAAAGCGCATTTGCTTGAGGACAAGCAAATAACAAGTGTAGGGATATTTGATAAGGTTTTAAAAGGTACCATTTTGAGGGTCGTTTAAGCCCTTATTTGATCACTTTTGTATCCGTTATTGCTTAATATCGTTCCTTTTCACTTTTAGGTCTCTTGAAGGCAAAATGCTGGAATGACACTTATTTGGACGAAAAGGCGCGAATATATGAAGAAAATGGCCAAAGTCGAATCGAGACACTCAAAGTCACGAAATGTAGCAGGCGACGGCGTCGGTGTTAATGCGACGCCGTCGGAGGATTTTAATGACGATACAAGGTGCCAAATACCCTATTTTCAAGTGACGACGCCGGGCTTTAAAAGAGTAGGTCGTTGCTACTCGACGGCCTAGATGCAACCCGCGACGACGCCGGTCAAGAGGACGGCGTCACGGACATAAGGTGACGCCGTCGCAAGGTTAACGTGGCCAAGACGAAACCCTAATGACGGCGACACGACGGCGTCCACGAAACATAAGGTGGCGCGTCGCATATGTAATCTTATATATAGAATCCGAATTTTTCGCTTTAGAGAGTCTTTTGGGTGAAAACCTAAACCGAACCTAAGGTGTCTTGTACAAGATTTTAGGGTTTTAAACCCTATCTTACATCAAGATAAGTATTTACTTCATTAATTCAATTATGTCTTTGATTATTTGTGTGTATGCTTGCATGTTCTCCATGTCCAGCTAATTTATTTGTGTGTTTGCTTAGGAAGTATGAAACTTAATTATTGAATATTGATTGGTTGTTTCTTATCTTAGTTGATCAATGATCTAGTAATGCGATAGGTCATTCGTTGTGTACTTAATGCTTGATTCATCTTTGTGAACCTTAGAATATGATTACCTGAGTAGTTGTAGGCTAAATTATCCAAAGAGTGCCTTAGAGTAAGAGTTTATCATCCCTAGTGGGTTTTGTAGACGAGACCCTTTGGTAAGTTCAAAGAGTTAGGGAGAAACGCATACCCTACAACTTTAGACACACAACACAAATAAGAATAAGGACGTGACAACTCAACCATCAATAGGAGATAATTAAGGAGTAGTATAACCTAAGTAAATACATCTTTAAATCATCATACGAGCACACAACAATAGACATAGATTATCCTTAGCTTAGTTAATTAGATAAGTAGAGCAATCGGTAGAAATACCAACCCCCAAATCCAAACCCCGAGATTCGTACCTTTCCATTTCATAAAATATAAAAATACAAAATAATCATCCTCACCTTTAGACTTAAATCGACATACACTTCACCTAACGACACTATTCCCTAGAGAACGATATCAATACCGTGGCTTACCCTAATTACTACACTACAACGATTAGGTTCACGCCTAGGGTGTTATAAAACTTGCTCAAGAAAAGGAAGTTCCTTTGACCCCGAACGCGCGTGTAGCGTTATCAATAATCTCGGTGAGATACTTTGAATTTGAATGCTTTCATTTTGTAATTTCAGGAGACGAGTAAAGAAGACAAAATCTCGTGAGACTAATAACTCGAAGCAAAACTAAACTAGTTGCATAAAGGAGTTGTTGGCATGTTTTTTGGTTACAAGTTTAAGTACATGTCATGAAGAAAGGTTTAATAGTATTGGATCAGTATTGAATTTAGTATTGTATTTTGTTGAATTAAGCAACTTGACTTCATTCCATGAGTTGCTGGCACACTTTAATTTTGAAATGGTGTTATTTTGTTCAATGCATTTCATGTATTGGATTTAGTATTGTAATGAGTAACATGGCTTTTGAATGAATTTGGCATTTATTGATGAAATTTGCATCTGAACTCTAAGCTACTGCTATACTAATGTGATGAAAATACTTGTTAAATATGAGTAAATAATGGTGTATGAAAAACATGAGATGAAGGATTCCACATGCATGTCATTTGTTTATATCATGGGTAAATAAGGTTGCTTCCAATACATTAATGGTGTATGGAAAAACTTGTCGAAGGATTCAACAAGCATGTCATTCTTAGATTAGTATTATATCATGGGTAAACATTCAATTTTTATGTTTTACGATGGTATGTATATAAAATTAAGAAAAGGGTAAAATAGTCATTTTAATTATTAAATAAGAGGTAAATATTACTTTTAGAAATTAAAATCATTATATATATGATTTAATTAGTTTTTGGATATATACGATTATTTATATGTTTTGAAAGGATATTGACGTAATTAAAAATTTGCAAAGTTATTGACGTAATATCAAACTTTTCAAGGATATACATGAAATGCTTCCTATAAAAGTAATCATGAAAGTGGGGTGATATATGAAATTAAACCTATAAATAGAAACTATTCGATTACCATCCACGTGCATTATAGATAATAATTATATTTAAATATTAATTGTGTATGAACATATAAGTTTTATTATTTATAAGTTTGACTATTTTCAAAACCGTATTAATTATTATCGACATATACATAAAAGGCAAATGAAAATGTGCACGTGGTTTTAGATTATCGAAAGTAGTACTTAAATTTTAGTTTAATAATTGTGAGTAATAATAGTTTTGCTTGTATTTAGTATTTTAACCCGCACGCGTCTGCGTTACTAAACGTGGATAGAAAAACAAATTGTATATCTCTTCTTAAAGTTTAAAGAGTAATTACACGAGTCATTTAGATATCAAAGAATATCTATAATCCAAAGCATATACATTAAATTTAATTTAATAATAATAACTTTAATAAACAATAACAATTGTTGTTTTAAAAACACAAACACAAATCTAGGGTATTTATTAAATTTATATAGTTATTAAAATTTATAAAATGAAAATATTACGATTGTCGGTAAAATAAAATTTAGGAAAGTATTTTTGCCTTAGATGTAAATTATATTAGACTGTCGAATATAAAGTTGTTTAAAATTCAACTCCCGATTTAGGAATTACCCCCAAAGAAATAAAGTTTTTTTTTCAATTTCATTTAATTTTTATTATAGTTTTTTTCCTTACAACTAAATAAAAGTATCTTAATATTGACCAAATCATTTTAAATAATTGACTTTTATTTGCCAATTACAAAGTTATTTTTTAAAATCAAACAAACCTATTGGTCCTATCTTATTTAATCAAAAACCTATTGTCCATTTTGATTTTTCTCTTATTATATAAAAATAAAATAATAATTTTTAAAAGCATTAAAAATATGTGTTTTTCTAAATTATTTTTCACCTCAAACGTTCTTCGAATAGATGCTTTGTAAGGAAAAATATAATTTTATTATTTAAATCAAAATCCATCATTTAGTTAAGTTAATTTATTTTTTCAGTTTTTACATACTATAGACGAATACTTGCGTATAGTTGCAAGCATATATAGTCTCGGTTAAATCTAGTTGTGTCGATATTGTGTGTTTGTGTTTTTAGGTGATGATGAATTATGTACCATTTGGAGAACTTAACTATTTAAAGGTGTGAAAAGAAAGTTGGAAAAACATAAATGTTGTGCTTATATTGTGTTTATTGAAAAGTAAACATTTAAATTTTTACTTATAGGTATTTTAGTAAAATCACTTTATTTATTTTGATGAAAAAGCTACTCTTGTTGATGATAATGGTAATCCTATTAAGAAGGTTTATTATAACGGTTATAATAAGGAGTTCCCGGCTACTTCTTTTACTAAGAGGGTTAACCCATTCTCTAAGGTGGGAGAAATTGTGGTTTCTGATAGTGATGATGAGGAGGTTGTGAGCACCTTTGATGAGACGAGTAACCTATTTGGTGGTGGTCATGATCGCGAAGATGACTATGATGGCCATGATAATTATAACTATGCGGATCAGGTTTACGATCTTCCAAGAAATTTGAATGCCTATTATGACACGTATGGTATCAAGCTCCAAGGCTTTGGTAGGAAGTGATTTAACTTCATAGAAGTCTAATGCTATATTTTGAGTAGTGGTTTATTTTCTTATATAGAGAATAGGAAATATCTTGTTATGTAAGCTTTTCGCCTATGTATCGGCCGAGATATGGATTCACCCATATCCTTTGTAATTAAACGCTTTTGGAGTAATATATTTACCGGTCCTTGACCTTTACAAAAAAAAAAGTTCTTAACTAATATAGTGTTCTCTTTATATGTTGCACAAATGAGTATTATATTAAGATCATTTTATCTTTATTTGTGTCCATTTTCTTTAATTACTAGCGGGTACCAGCGATGCAAATGACGGATACCACAGTGACTATATTTTTTGCAAACAAATTTTGTTCGATACATGTTTGTTTTCGGAATAACCGCATAAATAACGATAATTTAAATTAAAACAACTTCGCGAATCATGCAACCAACCAACCATCTCGACTCATGAAGTCAAATAAGTACGCAACCTCATGATTTATCAAACCAATCAAATGACCAAATTTCTCAATATCATGAAGCATAAGGATCTCTTGACGAAACGTGATCTCGAAAAATAACTCCTAACCAATCAAATAACGTAAAGGTATCCCAAAAAGATAGTCAAACCTCATAAAAATTATTTTGTCCAAATCCAAAATTTATGTCAAACATTTATAGCCCAAAACAACCCTATACCATAAAATAAAATTATCTAACCTTAAACTTTACCATATTTTCGGATTAAAAAATGCTACCAGCCGAAATTAACAACCCTACTTTTATAAGTATATTAATGCCAAGAAACAGCTAACCCTTATAACTTTTTAAATAACACACGACCCCATCTCTCTTCATTTCACCATTGCAGTCAACACTTCCATCCTTATTTCTCCATACATCACAAACGTCTCCCACCTTATAACTCCAAAGCTGGAGCCTCTAACACAAACTTTCTTCTTCTCTTTCTGTTTAGTTCGAACTCAAACACATAAAAAATCACGCCTCTAATTCAATCTGTTAAAGATAACCAAGCACTCAAACACACTCTATGACTTTTGTTCTCGTTAGTAGTGTCCCACAGATTTTGGCATCAAGATCTTTGTAACAGGCAAAAGTCTTGGGTAGGCGTGACTTAGATGTTTTGTTTCTTTTTAAGATCAATGATGGGTTTGATGTTCAAGCTAAAAATAATATTTTAAGATTTGTATAAGAGATAACACAGTCTGAGATCATATTTTTTTTGTTTATGTTGTGAAGCTTTTGTTAGTCAGGATTGTGAGATGGGGAATGGTTTGATCTTGTTGCTCGCTGTAGACAATAAGTTTGATTTGTCTTTTTCTTTTTCTTTTTTTCGTTGGACTTTCTTGGACTTATGATAGTCTTGGTTAAATCCACTTGGTTCGGTTATCTTGTGGTAACTCGAGTTTAAGTGGTTAGTCTAACAAAAATATCCGGAGTTATCGGTTGAAGGACAAACCCTTCATTAATTTTGGAGCCGACCGACCAAGTTTGACCTCATGCGGGCACATCGGCGACCAAACCGATCGATCACAACCTAAGGGATTTCTTTTTGGTGCTTGGCTTATTAGCTTATTTGATTGTACATTGAGGTTAAATAGTTGTATATTTTGGTGAAGAGGTGAATTAAATTGTGTATTAATTGTATGTGCTAGAATATTTTTTTTTTTTATTTGTGCTATATTTGTGTGTACATTGTGCTTAGTGATTCGTATTTATTGGTAAAGGGGTGTATTAATTGTAAATAAGAAATAATATTTTAAGATGAGAATTATTTGTGCTTAACATGCTTGTAATTTATGTTTGTTGAGTTGTATTTGCTTAAAATTGTATTAATGGTGGTCTTAAAATATTAATTAGGAGAGAAGGTCATCCATGCTTTATAAGTAGTATAGATATAGATTAATTCTTCTTTACAAAGAAGCAAATCATTACATCTAAGTTTTAAACTTTGAAATAATGTTTTAAATACTAAATACTCTAAAATTACAATAGTACTTACCCTATATGCCTCAAAATAATTATATTTCTTTACATGCCTTAGGGAGAAGGTCGCCCGAAAATATTGGACGACTATCATATATTTATATATTTATGACACGTGTCCTATATTAGTGTTATGTATGTACATACACTAGTACTACTATGTGAGCTAGTCCCAAATGTACTTTTTGGGCAACTGAGGCCCACTATACACAGGCGACTTGGTTTTGTATTTTGTAAAAAGTCAAGTCTTTTAAAATAATAAAGTTAACTACATTTTTGTCCTTGTAGTTTGCTTGATATTTCATTTTTGTCCAACTTTTAAAATAATAAAATTAACCAAAATAAATACACCACCACTACCACCACCACCACCACCACCGCCACCCACCGCAAGAAAGAACGAAAGTTTAACCTTAACTATAACAAACAAAAACCACCTTGACTATCCCTTCCCATCTCCGAATAACAACCAATTGTCATCGACAACTAACTACAATATCAACAACTGTCAACATAAAACCACATCAACTCCATCAAAATCTCATCTCACATCAACAACATACAACTTGTGGAAGGAAAATTCTCTCTCTTTGGCGAAAAAAGAAAAAGTTAATCCTTGCAAATCTTAATCGCTTTTTTTTTCGTCTTCGTCATACGCACTTTATTATCAACCGACCTAACCTATCATTATTTAATATTGTTATAATCGTATCTCTTGGTACTGATTCAAAATAATCGTGGGTGGGTCATCTTGCTTTTGGTGGTTTTTTTATTTGATTGGTTATAAGCTTGCATGTGCTATTATCATTGTTTATAACTATCACTTGGTGTTTACGTCAAATTCTGAAGCATAAGCGATTTGAGGTTCTTTGTTTGTGATCTTGGCGTTAGTCTGTATGCGGTTTTGAGGGTCTTATTGCTGTGATTTATTCATGATGGGGGTTACGAGAGAGAGGGATAAAGGTGGGAGAACGTTGGAACATGATTTTGGTGGTGCTGATGGTATACATGTCCAGGTCGTGTGTGATAAGAATGAGACTACTCCGGAAAAGGCTCCAGGTGTCGTTACTCCTGAAGTTGAGAGTCTTAGCATGGATACTAACGAGGGAAGTAGTTCTCGTACTGATGGACAAGTGGAGCCGATTTCACTTGGTTCGAGCCCTCGTCATGATGCACCTAGTCATGACACGCCTGAGGGTCATGATACTTTATTGAAAATTCGCGCTATTGAAAAACAAATCTTTGAGGGAAAACTTGTTCTTGTGGGTGACGATGGGCAACCATTAAAACCAGTTGTGACAATGGATGCTACTACTTCTACTGGGGCTAATCCATTTGAGCATCTTAAGGTGCCGCAGTCACAGAAGGAGCTAGAGGAGATGCTTCTCGCTATTGGTTATTATTGAAACCTCCTCAAGATACGAGTGGTCCTATGGCTTCTAATGTTAATGCTACTAGTAGTCCTAATAATGTTAATGATAAGGTTGATACGAATGCACATGGGCGGTTGGTATTGAGAAGGTTGGTGTTTTGAAACAACCTTCTACATCGTATGTTGGTGTTACTTCTCGAACTTAAGAAACAAGCGTCAAACTTTCGTGGGTTGGAGTGTAATAAGAAAGCTAATGGTGTGGATCTTTCTCGTCCCGATGGAAGTGGTCGAAGAGGTGAACACTAGGTTTGAAAATACTTTGTATGGGTATTTTCTTGGTCAACGACTTGCTTTTCTGTTGTTGATTACTTTATGCATATGTGTGAGCTAAGTTTGGTATACAAAAGGTAATGATGAATGCAAAGGGTTTTTCTTTTTAAGTTCAATTCGAAGAAAGGTGTTGATGATGTTCTTGAAAACGGTCCTTGGTTGATTAGAAATGTACCTATTATTCTTAAACCATGGACATTGAACACCAACTTACTTAAAGAGGATTTGACCAACATCCCGGTGTGGTTTAAATTCCATGATGTTCCTCTTGCTATGTTTTCTGATAATGGCCTTAGTCTCCTTGCCACATTCATAGGCACGCCCAAAAGGTTAGATGCTTTCACTAGCCAAATGTGCAAGGACTCGTGGGGCGAAGCGGTTTGCTAGATGCATGATTGAAGTGAAGTCGGATGAGGTACTTAGGGACAGCCTTCATTGTTGAGATACCGTTCTTGGATGGGTCGAGTTCGAATATTGAGAAGATACGGGTTGAATATGAGTGGAAACCACCTCATTGTGATAAATGTAAGATTTTGGTCATACCCTTATTGAATGTCCTAAAGTTGTTGAACCTCCCGCTCGACCTTCTAAGCGTGTTAATGATGGTTTCAAGGCGGTTAATAACAAGAAGAAGGAAAGCAAGGTGGGTCTACTATTCCGGTCAAGGCGGGTTTACTAAACTGTTGTGGGTAAGCGCTTCAATATCAACCCAAAAGACTCCCCACGAACCTAAGAAAGTGGAAGTCACTAAGAAGAATGCTTCTAATGTGGCTAGTTCGAGTGGAACAAAGATATCTACATCTAACCGCTTTAATGCTCTTAATATGGAATATACGGATCGTTTGGTATTCCTTCTAATGACACCAACGAGGATGTGGATTCGGTCGTACAATGGAAGTTAATGAAGATAAGTCTACTAAGACAGTGCGCATCACAAGAACCCTCAGAGTGATTTGAAAGAGATGGAGTCGGGTGTGGCTCCTAATACTAGTGATTCTTGTAATCCACCCGCCTCTTCTACTAAGAGAGTTAATCCTTTTTCTAAAGTGGGAGATATCGTGGTTTCTGATTCTGATGATGAGGTGGTTGCTAACCCATTTGATGAGTCTGCTAATCTATTTGGTGGTGGTGGCCAAGAGTTTGAAGGTGAGTATGATGACTATGATTACGATGACTATGCGAAGCAGGTTTATGATCTTTCTGGGAATTTGGATGCCTTTAATGCCATTTTTGGCACCAAGCTTCAAGGTCCTAGGAAGTAATTTTCTTTCGTTATGTCCTATGTTATCATTTAAGTAGTGGTTTGTTTTCTTGTTTAGAAAATAGGAAGTATCTTGTTATGTAAGCTTTATGCCTATGTAACGGGCTGAGATATGGGATTTCACTCATATCCATTGTTCTTAAACGTTTCTTTGGTTAATATATTTACCAGGGTGCAGGATTACTCCCCTTTACCCAAAAAAACATACTACTTGTGTCAAATCCCAACTACAAACAACTCAGATTCGAAGATAAAAAGAAAGAAAATAAAATCACAAGATCTCGGGCCAGAATCAAAAGGACATCATCTTGCAATTTAATGGGATGTTTTGCTTTTGATTATTTAGAGCATCTACAATGCATCAAGTCTTGAAGACTTGATGCATTTAATGCATAATTCATTTAATACCTAAAGCTTGGATGAAAGACTTGAGGTTTATCAAGTATGTTCAAAAATCTTTCCAAAAGCAATTGATGCAATGTAAAACCTTTTAAAGGCTTTTAGAATAGTAAAAGCTTTTCATAACTTGATGCATTGCTTATGGTCTTATAGATCCGTAAGTGTTTGGAGTTTTGTGTTTATGGAAGTGGATGTGTTTATAAAAGTGATGATATTTTAGCAGATGGAATAAATAAAGGGTTTGTGACTTTGCGGGTTTGATGTAAACCGTGGGTGGGATCAAAAGAGACAAGAGGATGAAGATGTAAAAACTGAAAACAAAAGCCTTAAGTTTTGTAAAAACTGAAAACGACAACCAACCACCTCTTCGTGGTGGATACGTTGGTGACGGCGGTTTTGCGGTGGTGGCAGCCGGGGGCGGGGGAGTGGATGATGGGTTTGATGAATATGGTGGGGGTTTGAAGAAAATGCTTTTTTGGTTTGAAGTGTTTGTATTTGGTTTTGATATTTGGTTTGTATAAATTTTTTTATTTTTTGCTAAAATGTGGTATGCAACTATGAATGTGTATGATATCGCATATATTGGATCGGATGTTAATGTGTTTTTGAAGTGTTTGTATTTGTGTGTAAATAATAATAATAATACTAATAATAATAATAATAATAATAATAATAATAATAATAATAATAATAATAATAATAATAATAATAATAATAATAATGGGCAATTGTATATATACTCACTAAAACTTGCATGTTGCATATTTTCTCATAACATGTTTAAACATCATTGTATATTATGTATTAAAACTTGTATTTTGTGAAAATATGCAAATATGCATGTTTCATTAATATATATGCAATTCTCTAATAATAAAACACAATTAAAGTGAGGGATAAAGAAACCATTAAAGTGAGGGTTCTTTAGTTATTGAAAAAATTACCAAAATAGGTCAAAATTCATGTATGGTCTATGACTTGGTCATCTTTTTGGCTTTTTCCCATTTTGGTCATACTTAATCTTTCAACCTTTCGACTCCATCATTTTTATGACATGTGTCCTTGCAAGTACAAGCGCTTTCATTGCTCAATTGCTCAACTCTATCATTTTGGTCATGCTCGACTGCTTGACTCTACCTAAACTCTTGTACTTGCCAGGACACATGTCATAAAAAATGATGGAGTCGAACAGTTAAGTAATCGAGCATGACCAAAATGGAAAAATGGCCAAAAAGATGACCAATTCATGGACCATGCATGAATTTTTGGCCTATTTTCGTAATTTTCTCTTAGTTATTTTGCATTAACAAACAAGGCTATTTTAGCTTTTTTAGTGGTGGTGGTGGCGATGATGGGTGGTGGTGAGTGGTGATGTATTTATTTTGGTTAACTTTATTATTTTAAGAAGGTTGACAAAATGAAATAGCAAGCAAACCACAATGATAAAAATGTAATTAACTTTATTATTTTATAAGACTTGACTTTTCTCGAGAAAGAAAAAAAATAATTAAGCTTTCGGGTATAAGCGGGCCTTAGTCGCCTAAGAAAGTACATATAGGACTAACTTACACACTAGTACTAGTATGCGTGCTTGCATAGTACTAATGTAGGACACGTGTCACAAATATATGATAGTCGCTCAAGATTTTCGAGGCGACCTTCTCCTCTGAGGCATTTAGAGAAATAGAATTATTTTGGGGCATAATGAGTAAGTATTATTGTACTTTTGAGATATTTAAAGAATTATCTCTTAAACTTATTGCGGAAAGATTCTATCTGACATTGTTGTTAAACAATCATGAACCATTTGCTTGTACCTAGGACTTTTATATACAACATATTCATAAAAACCTTTTATTGTTCACAATATACCACCTACACCCACAGTTTTATATGATTTCACAAGATGGCCCTAATAATATAGAAATGCAAATCAGTTTGGGTTGCCAAAGTACACCAAGATGGATCTAAGTTTCTCAAATGTGTGTATCGATAATAGAATATCAGTGGAATTGAAATTGTAAGAGGTTTTAGCGGGTTGGCCATGGCCCTCCTTATATTAAACATGGCTCCGTCCCTGCTATCCTTCGTCACCTCCCAACTCGATCACCTTTGGCATGCATTTTCCTAGTGAGATTGGTCAGATCTCCGTGACAATCTTCCACTGGCTAAGACAATTGATCCCTCATGAGCTCTACTGTACGTACTTACCACAACAATCCAACGATATATATGCGATAGCAACTTCCTACACACACATACTCAAACAAAAACACACAGAAACACGTACTACATATATTGTCTATCAAGAGGGTTTCATTACAATATACTAAACACCATATTTTAATTGTGCGGGGTCATTTTTGGGATTCCAAACACTACTGGGGGGCCTAAGTGAAAATTTTCTATTTTTATCAGGACAAATCCTACGGTTGTATCGAGTATGCCGTAATTTTAGGGTTTCATTTCTCACATTGCACTTCCACCTAAAAAACCTGCTCTAAATTTAGCGAAATGGCCTCAGAAAAGAACACCTTACGACCGGAAGCTTCATCTCAAACAGTATCCGAGCTCTTATCTCAGCTAACAGAAACTTGGAAGAAGCGTGAGGAATATTTGTGGCAAAAAGTTACGGATAATGAGGCATTTATGCAATCAGATTTGAGGCATGAGGAGGAAATTGAAGTTTTCAAAAAGAAATATGAAATGTTAGATAACAACTTGCAAAAGACGCAAAATGAAATTGATAAACAGACTGAATCTTTGAAAAAGAAAATTGAAGTGCTGGAAGATGATGTGCAGAAGAAGGTAAATGATATTGATGAAATGAAGAAGGTGAATGATCAGTATATGAAGAAGATTAGGGAATATAAAAGAATGTATTCGGATTTTGGTGTTAGGGTTTTGAGCATAGAGAAATTAGGGAATGAGCTATTAAAGGGTTCCGGGTGTTCGCCCGTTGATTTGGAGGTTAAGAAACCAAGAACGTTGCTGCTGGTAAAAAACTTGAGTTTGTTGATATTTATTTGCTGTTTTATGGTATGTGTATGTTCTAGTAGTGAGTTAACCGATTTATAGTACATCGTTGCTTATATGACTCATAAGTGTTTTATAGCATGTAAGTACTCTTGGGTTTCTCATGTTGCGCTCGGGTAATGATTAAGTTTCTGTCCTAATAGTCGTAATTTGGGCTTTAATTAGGAAAATAGCTATTGTGGCTTGTTTTGCTTGCACTTAGTCTAGTGGTTTGTCGGTTAGTAGTTAAAACATTTTCTTTTGAAAGGCGATGATTACTGTAGATATTTAGCAAGATGCTAGAAACAAATAACAAAGTTACAAAATAGGATTACAAGCATCTGCTAGATCATGTAGCCAAACATTCCATAGTGGACCTAAATTCATCTCCATGTAAATCTTTCCTCGTTTATAGTAGTTAAAACTTCTCCCAATGTTTATTTAAGTAAAGTTCGATCGATTTGTAAAGTATTTGTATCACTAGATGAAATATTTTTAGATATAATTAGAAGTACCTAACTACCTGTTATAAATAAGAAACTGATGGTGCTGATTTTTGAAGTTACGTGATCACTTTGTATATATACATATCCAAACACCATTTGTTATCACGCCTTAAGTTATTTTAGGTTGTATTTTTGTGGTGGTATATGAGAGGGAGTGTATTAGGAGTTTTTGTAAGTTGGATAACTACATAAGACAAAAACGAGTGTGGAAATATCTCTATTTTCATGTGTGCGTCAAACTGTTAAAAATGGATTTCTAATTATTTTTTCGTTCTGTGTTTGTGTTTCTCTTACAACTTCATTCCATATATAGATATGTTGCTGGTGATTTAAAGGGATTTTAACGTAGTGTTATTGACTTGGTATGTTGTGTTGCTTTAGGCCTATTTTTGCTCTAGAAACGATTTAGTAGCTTAAATTCTCATTTATAAATATACAGAAATGATAACTGATGGCTTTTTAAACCCAAATCTTATGATAGATATTTATCTATGACAGAAAGTAGTAGACTTCCTCCGCCGCTGGCTTTGAAGAAATAGTCCCCAAACCCAAAAGATAACAGAATCAAAGCTTTTGGAGATCATCGAGATAGATGATGATGATGATGACGATGATCATGATTTAATCAATAATTGCTCATCAAAAAGACAACGTGTTTCAGATTCCAAAAGGTATGCAAATCTTGGTTCTATTGGGACGCTCTTAACGGTTCTTGCGTCATCTTTATGCTTATTGAAATAATAGGTGCAACCCAGCTCTTCGTTGTGTACCAAATTAAAAGAAAGATGTCGCTTTCTTCCCTCCTTCAAGAATGGTAGACGGTTAAATAGAAATCCCAAATTGTCTTTGAATCTTGAATTTTGTGAAATTTTTTTATTCTGAAACCAGCGTATGGTTTATTCATCAGAATAGTCGGTCAATAGCTGTTAGAGGTCATGTGAATCATGAATTTCTATGTCTTTGATCATAATTTTTTCTAGATTGGTTAGATTTGTTAAGAGGGTGTTTATTAGAAAGAAAAACCTTATATCTTTTTAGTATCAGATAAATAGTCAAGCAACTCCCAATCTTATTATATTAACTCCATATAAGCAGGTTAGACTGGAAATTCCAAAATACCCATTTGAAAATTACACATAAGTGAGACTTTAGTGATTCATGACTAATATTTGACCAATTATAAGTTTGAATCGAGCTCATAACCTTTAATTTACCCATAAAACTTTTTTCGTTTCACGTCTATGTAAATTGAATTGTTCTTGGTGGGGTTTTCAAGATTACCCTAATATGTTGGACTGATTTGGCAGACCTCAATTATCCTAAGGCAAAAACTCATTTTGACTGGGTTGTTCAATCGACCACTTAGATCGTATGAAGGTATAGGAATAAGCTTTGCTTCGATCCAAAAACTCGGTTTGAGGGTATAATGGGAATTTCATGATATAAATTTTGGTTTAACTGATTTTCTTTCGAAAATGGGCAAGTATGATAGATTTATTGTTTATATTGGGTAAATATAAACAATAAATCTATCATTTTGATTATTTGGTGTATATATGTCATTTTGATTATTTGGTGGGTAAATATCGCGTTTTTATGTTTAAGTTGAGTACATCAATATATAGAATTGACCCTTTTTATTTACCTAGTCGAGATTGTCATCTCTAGTGTTCACTGACTAATGCACCCATGATGTGCAGGTAATTGGACATCCAAGTACAAGACTCAAAGTCATAACTTTCACTCTGGTATAATCTAAAAAAATCAAGACAATAGGTAAATTGCTTTTCCGATATATTCTGCTTTATTTCTGGTTGTATTTGTACCTGTAAGCTATGCTAGCCATTTATGTTTAGCATACTCCTAAAATGAAATCATAAGCCTCAATCTTTTGTTAAATAAAATGTTTGCACCATACACATCGATTAAATGTTGTTGTTGTTGTTGTTGTTGTGGTTGTGGTGGTTGTTGTTGTTGTAGCTGCTGCTGCTGTTGCTGTTGTTGTTGAGTATGGTGCTTTGTTAATTGACATGTTTCGACGGTTAAGGCAATGAGAGTAACTATATATAGTTAGTAAGGTAAGGTTTCGCATTATTAAATCTGTTGCGTGTTCGGTACAGTACGTGGAAAGGAACATTTCCATTCTACGCTATTTAGTTGTACCAAACACCCCGGGTACGACTGAATCGCGAAGAATGGAAATGTAGTAGAGAATGGAACTTGTTCTCTTGTTTGCTGAAAGTATATAATCAAGCAGTGAAATGGTTTAAAGTATTGATTCTTATGTTTGGCATGAACGAAGAATGAAATTATTGGTCAACAAAAATGCAGTCAGTTTGTTCTGTTTTGGTTTGTTTTTTTACATAAAAAATCACGATTGAACAGACTAAATATCGAAGCTTTAATATGTTGTAAGGAGGACTCTAACCAAGTGAACACGACGGTAAAAATGAGATTTATAAAAACACTTTGAACAACTCACATGCTTGACCCAATGTTACAAGTTTATTCCATAACCAGAAAAGCATTAGAACTGAAGCCTTCTTGACAATTCTGCATCTGAATTTGGAAATGCACGATCATGTCCCAACAATCATACAACTTAGTTCCAGATCCACTACAACAACAGAAATGCATGTAATAAAATAAACACATCCAGTATCACAAATGAATGTCATAGCAGATTTAAATAGTTTATATTCTTGTGTATTTTATCCAATAAACAAAAGATTTAAAGAGCAAGGTTGGATCAAGTGGTTAACACGCTTGCCTCTGGAGACAAAGGTCAAGGGTTTGATCCTCACCCCTTGCAAGGCCGGAGGTCCTTTTCTACCTTTGGTAGAACCGGAAGCAGCCTCTCTACCTTAGGTAGGGGTATGGCTGTCTACGTCTTAACCTCCCCCATACACCGTGGAAGACGGTATTGGTACCCATAACCCGTGGAAGACGGTATTGGGAGTTACTTTACTTTTTTTGTATTCAACTCGATAAGAAAACAAAATGGTTCTTGAACAAGTCATGGTAGTTGTCACAGATTGTTAGTATTGCTAACTATTTTGTATTGTGTAAATGGATAAACAAAAGCGAAGACATGTATAACCATTGTTGGGGATTAAGTACAACTTCGTTGAAGAAAGGTCGATGAGGGCGATGATAGTGTTTGAGTTTTGCAATCGTCAGGTTTGGAGGACTTTTTATGTTCAATGTACATTGCAAGTGCACGAGGTATATAACCCTCTTTTTGGGGAGGATTCGGAGAATGACTCCTTTCTTAACAAGTCATATGTCACCTATTAGTAACCTAAGTAGTGTGAGTGTTACAATTTGGTTACTCAAACTTTATATCAACCATGAGGCTGGTGTAATGAGGGTGCCAAGACTCGGTCTTGGCACGTGGAGCAAGCGTTGTTCTTATTACGGAGGGACCACAACACGCGTCTAAGATGGAAAAATGCAAGACACGGTTTGTTGGACGACCGAGTCGTGTAGTGCGTGTGTTTTGTGTTTGTATGTGTTTTGGTGTTGTATATATGTCTTTAAGTAGGATATATTTTTGTGGTGAAGTTGATTGTCTTATTACACTAAGAGAATCGGGTCCGATCACATTTGATCGACACCATTCCAACGTGGCACGGCTCCAGGCGCCGCCACAACACCGACCCCTCCGCGCCATTGTGTGAGTGAAGCCAGCCAGCTTGCGTCAAAGAAAGGAAACATCGCATTTTTACCGTTAGAACCCTTTAATGGTTACTTTCTTATTAATCTTCTATATTTTTAAGTTATACACTTTTACATTATATAAACGCTTTTACACACAAACAAATCTTTCGGTTCCATTTCTACTTTCATTTTTCTATATCATATAAATGAATCATCCAAATGATGCTTTTATCAAGTAACCTTCTTGGGATATCGCAACATCCAAACTCATTGAGCGGAAAAATGGGTTCTTAGTGAGTTCAACACAATTTCTCTACACAAAAGTACTAAGGATATGTTGACGGAAAAATGGGCAATGTTGAACGGTAATTGCCAACAGTTCAACTCTAACTACAAACATTTAAAACGTTTGAGTAGAAGTGGGGAAAACTATTGGTATTCGACACACATGCATACATGCACACGAAAATTATGTCACTTAGGGTTTGATTAACAATTTAAGATCTTTAATCTTGCGGAAGCATGTTAACTTGACATATTAAAATTGACATTTAATTTTACGGATCTTATGTATACACATATAATCAATCAAGAACAAGCAATATAATGTTTTACACCCAAAACTTTCGGCTAACATATATATTAACATAAATCATTTCTTGCAAATTTACAAATCACGTATTTGTTATGTACACCAAACATATGAATTTTAAACAACGTTGGATATGGCTTCAGGCAAAGATACATATGTTGTTTAAGATAAACTTTAATTACCAAACACCCTCAAAGAATATACTGGTGTATTTTAAGATAATCGACGATGGATGACATGTTTACTAAAGTTGATAAAGATAGTGATGAATTATGTACGCGTGTCATATGTGATATATTGATCTACCAAGACAAAAACGTTACGTTGAAGCTTCGCATTCTCATGTGCTCCTATCTTTCTTATATATGGTATATCAAGGTAAACTTTAATTTTTATTTCCTAATTGACAAATTTAATGTTTATGTACAGTTAAGCTAGATTTAGTTGTGTTAAACAAGTCCTGTTTTGTGTTTGGAATCAACCCACTGGGGCATTCACTTATTGATGGTAATTCAGAAAGCCAAACCACTATGATTCAGAGTTAAACTGATGTGATCTGAAATGATGATTGTCAAAGGCTTGCTAGAATGTACTCAACACAGCTCTACAATATATACATAAAGCAAAAATGACCATTTCTTCAACTTTTTAAACATAAGATAAACAGTTAAGCAACTGCAACCTTATTATGCTTTTTTCTGCATATCAGATAGATGATTCTATCAAAGCCAGGTGCTTGGCTAGAAGCTAGAAGAAGACCGAAATAATATTACACTAGTGTTTAAAATACATCAACAAGATTACTGATCCATTCCCACCTGTATAAGGACAGTTTTGATTCGTAATAACATCCCTCTAAGAACCGCACATGCAAGTAAATTAGTGTAGTTCAGTGGTATTATCCAATAAAGCTAAGGTCACAACCTTTATCGTACCATGAAATTATTATTGTTCATACAGGTTGCAAAATGGTAAAGTCAACTGGGACGGGCTATCAGCCAAATGGCCGGGTTGGGTTGGTCAACTTGTTTGACCCGATTAAACTTCTATCCTAGACTCGCAGGTAATAGTATAAAACTCAAACTTGACCCATTTATAATATAAACGGGTCGAACTGTCATCTCTAGTTTTCAACTACTAATGCACGTACCCATGATAGAAATAAATATTAATTACCATATTTCAATGGAACAGTAATTTAACCTTCTAAAGATACATTGATTGGTACACCAAAAATGTTAGATTCTTATACTAGTCAAATGTGCTTGGAATCATGGGGTCGAAGTAGTTTCGCTAGGTGCTTGATTGAAGTTAAGGCAGATCAGGTTCTTAGGGAGAGCATCACTGTTGAGATACCATTACTTGATGGGACAGGATCTACTATTGAAAAGATTTGGGTGGAATATGAATGGAAATCGCCTCGGTGTGATACATGTAAATTGTTTGGTCATACGCTGGTTGATTATCCTAAATCTGTTCCACTTCCTACTCAGCCTAAACAGACTGTTAATGATGGTTATCAAACTGTCACCAACAAGAATAAGGGTAGGAATGGTGGTCCAAGTGTTCCAGGTAAGGGGGGTTTTACTAAAGTGGGTCCTAAATTTAGGTATCAACCTAAAGCGCCTCCTTCTGAACCCAAGAAGGTGGATAGTTTGAAGAAGACAACCACTGATGTGGCAAGTACGAGTGGGACGAAGATTGCTACATCTAACCCTTTTGCTGCACTTAATACGATCGATTCTGATGAATATTGCAATCCTACTGATGTAGAGGTTTCTGGTAATACAATGGAAGCAAAGGAGGTTGGGTCTATCGAGACAGGTAATGTATCACAAGATCCGCTTGTGAGTGATTCAATGGTAGCGAACGCGGCTGGTCCTACCCCTATTGTTGAGAAAATTGGGGAATTTGAAAGGCTTCTTATTGATGGAAAAGCTACTCTTGTTGATGATAATGGTAATCCTATTAAAAAGGTTAATATTCAGGGTTATAATAAGGATTTCCCGGCTACTTCATTTACTAAGAGGGTTAACCCATTCACTAAGGTGGGAGAGATTGTGGATTCTGATAGTGATGATGAGGAGGTTGTGAACACCTTTGATGAGATGAGTAATCTATTTGGTGGTGGACATGATCGCGAAGATGACTATGATAAATATGGTTATGATAACTATGCAGATCAAGTTTACGATCTTCCAGGAAACTTGGATGCCTATTATGACACGTATGGTATCAAGCTCCAAGGCCTTGGTAGGAAGTAATTTTATCTCCATAGGAGTTTAATGTTATATTTTGAGTAGTGGTTTATTTTCTTATATAGAGAATAGGAAGTATCTTGTCATGTAAGCTTTTGTACATGTAGCATTTGAGATATGGGATTCACCCATATCCTTTGGAGTAATATATTTACCGGGTCTTTGACCTTTTACCCAAAAAAACCTTCTAAAGATACATACAAATAAAAGTTACAAGTGATTATAACACAAAAGAAATGATTAGTTGGATGGTAAGAACTCTTTGTCTATAGGTCACGGACCACGGTTTTTAATCAACCGGACTTAACCAATTGTATTCCAACGGACCTTTTCCGGCTTGGGCCAAATCTGTAGTTCTTGCAAAACTCAAATGATTATTTTTATAGTTGTTTATAATTTAAAATGTTTAGTAAACTATCTTTGTAACAATATTACCATCTTTGAAGTGAAGAGTAATTCCAAAACAAATAATTACAACCAGTTATAACACAAAAGACAGGATTAGTTGGATGGTAAGAACTATGTGTATAAACCAAACATCATGAGTTCTAAACAATCTTTTTAAACGACTAAAGATGTTAGTATAAGAACTTTAGTCACACATCAATATTTCAGGTAGTATGACTAAATTTCTTATTATAACCTGTAACCCGAAGCTTATTAGTAATATTTTCAATGGCTGATAGCTAGACTATTTCAAAACAATATTTCATGTTTAAATAGAAGAGCTTAGACTAATCTTGGAGATGTTTGGTAATTACAAAACGCAGATTTGCAAACCTCACTTTGACAGCCTTTCAGATGGAACAAATAAAATCCTTTCATCTAAAGTCAATATTGCTTTTTGGCAAATATCTAAACAAAGACTTCCAACAAGATCCAACCTTGACTCGCGAGGAATTTTCTTGGATTCTATTCTTTGCCTGACTTGCAATGACAAAATCGAATCCGAGGATCTCCTATTTGTAAATTGTAATCTTCCCAAAAGTATTTGGATTGTTGTTTTTAACTGGTGAAATATACTCAGCATCTCCATCTCGAATTTAACTGATGTCATCAACTTAGCACACCGAGTTAATTTTCTGCCCAAGCAATCGAAATTCTTTGATGTAGTAGTTCAAATTACTCTTTGGATCCTTTGGAGAGTCAGAAATGAATCGGTATTCATGGTTAAGATACCAAACAAGGATATAATTACATTCAACAATATCAAGCTCCGCTCTTTTTCTTGGATTACTGCTAGAGCCAAGAAAGCTTCGTTAAATTAAATAGATTGGTATAATGATCCATATAATGCTTTTATTTCTCGTGAAATTGTTGTGTCCAAAAACATTAGAAAACGCAGATTCATAAGTCAACGACCTATGAAAAATAATTTTAAGATTATCAAATGGCTCTGAATTTATCCACCTGGCGTGAAGCCCGGACAAATAAAGCCACGTTCTTATCAAAATGCAATTGACCACACGCAATTTTTTTAATAAAAAAGCATATGAAACGGTAACCATGAGCCAACGTAATCTTAATATTCCTCCTTGATTCATCGGACCCTTAAAGGTCGAGGTGATTGTGCACTTTGGAGGACATACTCTACCATGTGATGTATCCACCACCACTCAACTTGACCCTTTGTGGGTTTGCAATAATAGCATGGGATAGTGATGGCAAGATCTCTGGGGCAATATCCGCAACAAAAAATATGTGATATAACAACGTCGACCACAGACGCGCAATGCAACATATTTAACAATCATACATACAAACGCCTCCTATATTTTCTCTCAAGAGGGGTTTGTCACAAAATATTCAAACGCCATATTTTTATTACTATTGGGACCCTTTTTGAATTTGAAACAATACTAGGGGGCTTATCTGAAACATCCCCATCTATATGTATCAAAGACATACCTAACCCTAACCCTACAAGTTTGTCTAGAGAAACCGCCCACTATTTAGGGTTTCATTTCTCAATTCTCAAATCGCATTTTCCACCTAAAAAACCTGCTCAAATTTTAGCAAAATGGCTTCAAACAGTAACACCTTCCAATCAGAAAGTTGATCTGCAAGAACGCTTCTCAGCCAACAAAAGCTGTGAAGCATGCATAGTGAAGAAAATCTGTTGCAAAAAGTAATTGATTCAGAAAAGAAGGCTGATTCAGCAAGGCTATACATTGATCTGCTGAGTCTAAATATCACGCGGCCGAATGACGAGTTTATAATATGAAGAATCCTGATGATGCTGGTATAAATTTCTTACTAGCTACTTTAATTACAGATTTAATATTTTGTTGTATTGATGACTGATGCTATTTTCATTTTTAGAAAGTGTGTAAATTCGTTATTATAATCAAGTCAATAAGTTTATTTATATAATCTTCAGTTCTTAGTCGATCTATCTAATGCGTTTGATAATAATTGTAATAAACCGTTAATTAGAATTACCCATATATATATCACAACCTATATACGTGATGCACAACGACACCATGTTGCATTTATACGATTATATGTGTTTTGATTGCTGAATATCAGGAATAAGCAATCCGAAAGTGGACCTACATCCCCTTAATGATAGTTAATTTCATTTTTGTTATTCGTTTTGGTGAAGATAGGCAATATGCTTAGTGTATTATGATTTTTATACGTTACTGTAGTTTGTTAGTCAAGAGAAAACAACTACATAATTTATCTTTATTTTTATATACAAGGCAGCTGCACTAAAGTGTACTTGCACATGTTCGGGCTAATCGGGCCTGGCCCGAGTTAATAGTGCTAATGTAGAATTGGAGATTCAATACAAACGGGCCTAGCCCAGCCCAGTCACCATTAAAGAAAAAAAAAAGAAACACGACAAACCCATGGTATATACTAGGGCTGACCAAAATTTTGACCATATGCAGTTCCAAGTTCCAACTTGCCAAGTACAGCTCAAATATTCATAGCTCCAAGCCTCCAAATATCATCAAACATACAAAATATTCATAGCTCCAAATACAGTTCAAACCAAGGTTGGCCAATTTATAGCTCCAAAGATTCATCAAACATACAAAACAAAGTAGTGCTACTGTTACAGCTCCAAATAAAGAAGATGAGATTGATTCATATGTGGGGTTTTTGTTATGAGGTTGATGAGAAGCCAAACGAATTGGGTGAAGAGGGAAGACAGTTTTGTGAGTTACTGAGTTAGAATGAAAAAGAAAGAGGCGCATTTTTTATACTAAACCTAATTCATTCGGGCTGGCGGGTTATTCGGGATGTATTCGGTTTTAACGAACCCGACCCGATACCGATTAATAAGAAATGTGAAACCGAGTCCCGACCGAACCTTAGTCGGTCGGTTTGGTGCTTGTCGGGTCGGTCGGTTTGTCGGGCTTGTCGGTATCGGTCGGTTTTGCTCAACCTACTACAAAATATGTGTAAAATCTTTAAGGTGAATTCAAAAGTGTAAATCTGATAAACTTTAGTCACATCTAGGAGTGTGTAAAATATAATTGAAGTTCACAGCTTGTATTTTTAACGGAAGATGTATTATATACTACACAATTAGCTTGTTGCAAGTGTTAGCTAATTAGGCATATAAGCTCATTTCGTTGCTTTAGTCTGTCTTGCATTTAGGGTTAGGTTTGTTTATTTTTATTCAATGTCTTTGTATTGTAATTAGTTAATAAAAAATGATAATTGTGTTATCATATTCGACTAACTAATTATAATACAAATACATTAAATAGGAAATAAACAAAGTTAACCCTAAGTGCAAGACAAGCCTAAACCAATGGACCGGGCCTCTAGGCCTTATTAGCTAACATCCCCCTCAAACTCATAACGCCACAACAGTGAACTTTGAGAGTTTGTCAAACAAAAAATAAACTAAAACCGAAAAACAAACACATAGTGGAAAATTGCATGCTAAACATACGAAGAAAACTAAAATTCAAATCAAGCACACAAAATAGTCACCTAGTTGAAGAGAATTCCCTTTCTTTGAATTTGGTGTGGTATTGTCTAAAGATTAAAATGCACAATGAAGTAGGCTTGCCAATTTGAAATTTTATCCAAAATCCTAAGTATTTACCTTGCGATGCAAATGATAATAAGTATTTACCTTGCAATGCAAATGGTAAGTAAAATTGTCATAACTGAAAAACCAAATATGATCAAACAAACCAACACAACAAACTATAATCCCGGGATATCATGCATAGCATGATA
The DNA here is from genome assembly GCA_022545495.1 of Chrysanthemum lavandulifolium. Lineage (NCBI taxonomy): Eukaryota > Viridiplantae > Streptophyta > Magnoliopsida > Asterales > Asteraceae > Chrysanthemum > Chrysanthemum lavandulifolium. The sequence continues at coordinate 29,275,226 of CM040246.1, forward strand.
ACACATGATGCTTGCATGCCGGTTATAGGACCTATCTTGTGTAACTATGATCATCCAATTGAAACTAATCCTCAACTAAAACACATCATTCAACAAAGAATAATCATCTTCCTACACCATCTAATCAAGAAAATAAAGGTACACTGTGTCATTGTTTTGGTCAATTGACCAACTAAAACTCATACCTACCACCTTAAGACACCATTGTATAACCAAGACTCTCAAGATCATAAAACACACTCACAAACACCTTAATATTTTCGTAAAAAGAAACAAGGAAAAAGAAAAAGAATTCTCTTAACTAACAACTTAAGTTTTGTCAAGAACTCTTCTTCCTAAATCTAGATCTATATCATTTTGCTTTCAAAATCTCTTGCATAATAATTCTTTTCTTTTTTGGGTAAAAGGGAACTTCCACCCTGGTAAAATATATTAACCAAAAAACCGTTTAAAGTACAATGGAATAAGGCTGAAATGCCCCATTAACCTCAAGCAACCGCTTGAACAACCACTAGATCATTTATGACATGTCATAAATGAACAACTAGCTACCAACAACTAGAACAACCACTAAAAACATAAAAAGACATGCAAAACAAATAAAAAAATCCAAATAAAATATTACTTCCTCGAACGGCTTTGAAGCTTGAAATCAAACTGATTGTTAAATTCCTCAAATTGCCCAGTAAGTCATAGACTTGGGCCGCATAATCATCAAAAAGATAGCCTTCAAGCTCGTTATATCCTCCCGTTGATGAAAAGTAACTGTCCATAGGATTTGGCTCAAACACCTCATCATCACTATCTGAATCAACCACTTCACCCACCTTAGAGAATGGGTTGCTCTTCCTTTTACCATCGACCACGGAATAGGTTTACCATTATCATCCACAAGGGTAGCCTTCCCATCAATAATAAGCTTTTCAATCTTTCCAATTTTCTCAACAATAGGGTGTTCTTTATAGGTGATGGAGAAGTAGATTTGGAAGAACTAGAAATAACTTCGGAGTACACGTAATGCCAATCACGGGTTCCAAAACCGAATCTTGTTCCCTAAGCACATCAAAATTGTTCTTTAAATCAACATGGTTGATTACCCAATTGTTATTTTTACCTTGGTCATCCCGGGAAGGAGTCGTACTACTAGTAGGATCGTTAGTAGGTTCGTTACAAGAAGTAGAACCTACATTAACCGTTGGAGAACACCGTATTCGATTGGACGAGAAGGCTTGACGTCGTTGCTCCTACATTCTTGGGCTTAGTAATCGGCCTATAGTCATACGAAACTTTAGGCTTTTGAAAATGAATCACATCAACTGACGATTAGTACCCTGAAGCTTACCTTTTCCTTTCTTTTTATAAGCTTCAACGAAACCCTCTTCATCAACCAACGGTTTATCTTGCACAACCGGTTTCACTCTCTTAGGACATTGTTCATCACAATGATCAAAGATCTTACATATACCACACCTTGGAGGTCTCCATTCGTACTCTATCATAACTGTTTCCATGGTGTGACCCAAACCATTAGGAAATGGTATCGCAAAGGCAAGAGAATCAACCAAAGCTTCATGAGACGAAACTTCCACAAGAGCACGAGCATATGAGTTACGTCCCCAAGATTGGAGACACATTGAGCTAGTATAAGCATCCAACATGATAGGCCGACCTATTTGTGAATCTTAACCCAAACAGGCGCCGTAGTTATAACCTCTTTAGTAAGCGTAGCATTAGGAGTCCATATATTCAAAACAATATGAACTGAACGGATTAGCCATGGAACAGTTTCTAAAACCCTCTCCATACCTACCTTAGTCGAGAATTGAAATAAGAATAACCCATTATTAAGCATAACACGCTTCATACGAATTTAGCCCAAGTGTTTTTCACGTAATTTTCGACTATAGGAAGCGAGCGTTTGCAATGAAGTAACTAAATAGTGTATGAGCAAACCTACTACTTATCTCATCCACCACCTCCAAGTGGAATGGTCACGTTAGCCCCTTGACACACTCTTTACTCCTCATCTCGATCAATTGGGCAGTTTTCTTAGGAGTAGACTTGAACATGGCGAGATACGAAGAAGGATTAAGGCGCGAAATGTTCAAATCTACAGTAATAGGAACATCATTTTCCCTTTCAACCGTAACCTTCTGATTACCAACTTCAAACCCAGATGCCATAAAGAAAAGAAAAAAAGTTACCCTACCCTAAAAACTCACTTAAAACAGAAGGGCAGCAAAAGCAGAAAAAACGATTAGGAAAGGAAAAAAAACACACGAACCCCTAAAAGGGTCCGTCGATCATCATGATAACCTAACCAACTCACATGATGGAGAATTGATGAATCAATGATTGTATATAAAAAGAATTTATGCCGACAATAGGAACAATGAAACCCTAAAAAGGGGAGCCGCCATTTTCTCCAGAGCATAATAATTCTTTTCTAAACATGATAAAATGAAGAAGCGTATTTATGGATGAGGTAAAACATGTTTTTCATGAAGTAGGGAAACTAGTTTCATCTTTGAAACAAAAAAGATCATGCAAGTTGCCTTTTAAAATATATCTTCACTTTAAGAAAGTAATGTGTATCTTCTTAAAGTTTTGCAAGTAAACATCATCTTACCATATTGTTGGTGCAAATATTGCACTTCACTAGAAAGCTCTTCAAAACAATGCATGTAAAGTGTATTTTCAATCTACTTGAAGTTTGGGAAGATATCGCATGATAGGAATAGGAACACACTAAAAAAGTATATACATATATAACATTATATGAACATGAATATTATATGTAGATGGAATACTCAA